>JAXIVH010000225.1:214205-231705 GCA_036785325.1 Urophycis tenuis | reverse complement strand
CTCTCTCTCTCTCTCTCTCTCTCTCTCTTCTCTCTCTCTCTCTCTCTCTCTCTGCTCTCTCTCTCTCTCTCTCTCTCTCTCTCTCTCTCTCTCTCTCTCTCGCGCCTCTCTCTCTCTCCCCTCTCTCGCCTCTCTCTCGATCCCGGAGACGCTCCAGTAGTGAAATCAAACGCTCCCCCCAACCAGCCCCCTACAGTAGTAAATCCAATCATCACAGAGAGCCCCGTGGACTGCGGGCAATCAGCAAGGTAAACACGCTGCCTCTGGGACACACACACACACACACACACGCACACACACGCACACATACACGCACACACACACACACACAAGAATTCCTCCCATTTTGGACAAAAAAAAAGTCCAAAAGTGAATGGGTTGCGAGCAGTGAAGGATATGAATTAGTTTGAGCGCTCTCTAAGTGTTTGGCAGATGGAGGGAACGTTTCTGCAGCGCCGCTGTCTGATTGGTCGGAGCATCAGCCGCTCTTCAGCAAGGAACCAACAAAATACTTTTAAGGGTTTTTTTTTTGGGGGGGGGGAAATAAGTTCTCTAGGCTGCCCCCTCCACTTCTCGAAATGCGATTAATCAGAAGCTAACTCTAAGGACAAGGCCGCAGGCCTGCTAATTATGGGATGGCAGGAATAAACGCCGGAGTGATAAAATTCAAATACTCAAATACTAAGTATGTGGTTAAAGCCCAATGTATTTTTCTTTGCCGGGTCAAGTACATCGCAAATAAACTAAAACATTGTTCCATTATTCAAATGTGAGTGCACAGGGCTTAATGGAAGCAGAGCATTAAGGCAGACTCAAGAGGCCGTAATTGCCTGTTCCTGACGTCTGCGGTTCTGATTGAAATGAGACGCTGTGCTGAGCCTCCAGAAGGAGGTGTAGAACGAAGGTGAATTAAATACAAATTAACTGCAAACATGCCTATTTTCATTTGTTCATCATTTCCTTGTTAATTCATCCATTGTTCGGTTTGTTTGTTTGTGGAGCCGGAATAGTCCGAACAGATCTATGAGTGAATGAGTGTATTTGTCCCGTCCTCAGAATGACTTTGACCGAATCCAAAAGCAGGCTCCTCAGTACTGGAGCGAGCAGGTCTTAAAGGTGCAGGCACTGCGGTGATGCATGTGGGGCCTGTAGGTTTAGAAATACAGTCATGTCATGTCAGAGATTACCATAACACGAGTCAACACAAATAAGTGTATCTTCTGTTGTCCTCCCATGTGTTATCCCATGCCTAACGGTCAATGGGAGAAGAACACACAGTGTAGGCCTACGAGTGTAGGCCTACTGTAAATAGGCCCTTATACAGACATTTAGAATTTTCTTATTTTGAAACTATTCCTAAGAGCAAACGGGGTGCATCATGTGGCAATGGATTTCAGGTCTCAGATAATAACACAGTTGTCTTTTGTGAATCAAATGCTCTCTGAATATAAAACCGCAGATGATATATCTGTGCTGAGTCGCGTCACATTGTGAGCCGCCCAATGCCGCAGAACGCGACTCGAGGCCGGCCGTCATCAGCAGCCTTCGCCCCCCTGCAGAGACCATAAGAGAAGATGCAAAAAAAACAAAAAACATCAACAACCCATCTCTCTTTGACGCAGCCGCTGCCTTGAAGAGATGGCATGCGTTCCGCAGATCGCGTCGGTGCCATCATGTAGACATCATGGAGACACAGCGCGCTATGGTCCTCGCTCTGTAATTACGTCCACCGACCGCTCGTTTGCCGAGTAGCAGTTGCTATGCTATGTGGCCGCTGATTGGTCGGCTGTCAACAATTTCCATTTGAGGAAGACGGAGTGCCCTCATCAGGAGTCGTCATTTACTCGCTGAAGCGGCGCCCCTCGCCGCATGGAAGGAGGCCCCCCGGGGTCCTAATTGCGTGGCGTTTTTATTTCAGTGCCCCCCCCCCCCCCCCCCCCCCCCCCTGCACACACGTCCGTGTAAAATGAGTGGTTACACGCATGGGAGAGAGGAATTGGGTGACATTTGACAGGAGCCTCCGTATACCTTCGGGGGTGAACTGCTTTGCGACGCGACAAAACAAAAACACTTCGGTGGTCTGAAAATGATCTTTAGGCGGGCGACAGCACCATCTGGTGGACATAAGATGAACTTAAAATAAAAACGTGACATCTGTAGTTATTATTTGAGGCGTTTACTTAAAAATTGCTCCTTGAAAAACACATTATGGAATGAGACATTGTTGGAATAAATACTAATAAGTAGTAATTCACAGAATAAGTAATTCACAGATGACACAACATAATACAGTTAAACCATTTACTAAGTGCATAAGCCCCTACAGTTCTCCACCCATGGCAGCCTGCCCGTCATGACTGAGCGCCGCCACCTCCTCCATCTTGTCAACCAGGCCCTCCACCAGAGAGCCGTGGCTCTGGCCGGCGGCCATCACGTGGTACCTGCGCCCGCAGCGCTCCACCATGGCCTGCAGGTCCCCGCAGCGCCGGATGTGCTGCTCGCCGCTCTCCCCCAGCGCCTCCCCCCACGTCAGCAGCAGGACCACGCGGGCCCACGTGGCCTCCCCCAGCACCCCCACGTCCGCCTCCGCCGCCCTCCTGAAGGCCGGCGTGCACGCCACGTAGGCCGGCACCGCCAGCAGCACCACGTGGGGTCGGCGCCCGGGGAACGCCGCCACGCCGCCCAGCACCCGCTCCCGCTGGCGTAGCGCGGCGGCGGCGGTGGCCGGCGGTCCGTCCCGCCAGCGGAGCCCCAGCGGCTCCGCCAGCGCCACGCGGCGCCCGGCCAGCTCGCCGCGCCACGGCGACCGCGCCGCGCCGCAGTCCACGCCCAGGACGGTGAGGCACGTGGAGTACCGGGCGGAGCGGGCCTCCCCCAGCACCAGGACCCTCAGCTCGGACCGGCCTCGCCGAGCCCCGACCCCCCCCGGGCTGAGAGGGGAGGACGTCCTGCTGGGCTCTGCTCCTTCCTCCCCCATCGCCCCCTGGCCTGCAGAGGAGTTATCCGTGGTCTGAGGCCGCTGCCTTTTGTTCTCTGTGGCTGATGAAGCCGTTTCTGATTCTATCCACTCTTCCCCCACCTCCTCCTCATTCTCTCTCTCTTCCTGACCATCCGCCGCAACCAACTTCTGGTCACTGACGCCCACTGACCCATGCCCATCTCGGGGGGCCTCTCTGTGTGTTGTGTTGTTTGATCGTTGGCTGACGGGGCCATTCCCTTCTACCTCACAGTCTCCATTCTCCATGTGCTCCAAGTCGAGGCCGTTCTGCCACTCACTCATCTCCTTGGAAAGCCTTTTTCGGCCTTCCAGCTCCTCCTGGGCCTTGGACAAGTTTTGGCCGATATGGT
Source organism: Urophycis tenuis (assembly GCA_036785325.1). Taxonomy (NCBI): domain Eukaryota; kingdom Metazoa; phylum Chordata; class Actinopteri; order Gadiformes; family Phycidae; genus Urophycis; species Urophycis tenuis. Next base: position 228,357 of record JAXIVH010000225.1, on the reverse strand, counting down.
GGAGTTGCTGCCGTTTGGCGCTCAAAGCCTGACACTGTGCCTCTAAATCTGTGCCCCAGTTGAGGAGCTCCTGTTCCCGTTTCTGGAGGTGATCCTCTCTTCCTTCCAGCTCTTTCCCCCAAGCCTTGAGCTCTCCGACTTTGGTCTGAAGGTCCAGGCCGTGGTCATTCAGCTCCTTCTGTTTGTGTTCCAGTTCCTCCAGCAGGCAGTCCAGCTCTCGTTCCTTCGCGCTCACGTTCTGTGTTCTGAGGCGCGCAACCTCCTCCTCCCTCCGCAGTGCCTCCTCTCTGCTCGCCGCCACCCGCCGGCTGTCCAGGTCCTCCCTCCGTTGGACCTCCAGCTCTGCCTCCCGCACGGACAGCTCCTCCTCCCTGCGGCGCAACTCTCCCTCGTGCCTGCGGACCCCCTCCTCTGCCGCATCCAGTTCTCGCGATCTCTTTTCCAGTTCCTCGCGGCCCCGGTCCAGATGTTCCTCCCTGGCTCGGGCCTTGCTCTCCCGTTCCGCACACTCTCGTCCGTCCTCCGTCAGACGCCGTATCTCTCGCCGCAGTTCGCTGCAGAGCTCTTCCAGCGCGTCCGCCTCTCCACGGTGTTCCTCCAGAGCGCTGCTGACAGTGGCCTCCTTGGATTCGGCCGCCTCCTGGTACCTGGCAGACAGCTCTCTGAGCTGCTCCTCCGCGCTCCGTCTCAGGGCTCTCTCTGCCACGTGCTGCAGATCGCGCTCCTCACGTTGTTGTCCTTTGACGTCCTCCATCTCCTTTGCGATCCGGTCGCTTGACGCATGCATTTCCGCAAGCCTCTGCTCGTACGCTTCGGTGACGTCGCAAATCCGCTGCTCACTAGCGTCCCTCGCGTGCCGCTGGAGGTCGGCGGCCGCCTCCTTCTCTCGGGCGAGGGATTCGATCTCCGTGTTTTTCCTGGCGACCTCCGTCTCGTACTCGTGTATCATGCGCGTCATCTCTCTCTCCATCTGGCCGGTCAGCGCCTTCAGGTCCGACTTTGTCATTTCGATGGTCTGCCGGAGGTGGGCGATCTCCCTCTCTTGAGCGCCGTTCCTGTCTCTCAGGCCAGCCAGCTCGGCGTCTTTGTCCCGCAGAGCCTCGTCGTGGCGCCGCTGCGTTTCCATGGCGCTGGCGGCGGCGTGTCTGTGGCGTTCTTCCAGCCGTTCGAGGTCCCCCAGGAGGCCGGCGTGTGTTCGCCGCACTTCCTCGAGCCCCTGCCGCATCTGCTCCGCCTCCTGGGTTTTCTCCGCCACCAGCCCCAGCAGTCTGTTCATCTCCTTCTCTCCTCGCTCGTCCCTCTCTCTCTGATCGCTCGTCCATTTTGACTCCCTGCCCGCGGCTTGCTGCCTCACTTCCTCGACCTCCGACTCTTTTTCCTGCAGTTTCCGATTGAACTCTGTCTCCATTTGTACTTTTATCTCTTCTACTTCCTGTTGCTTTTCTTCACGTTTTTGTGCCATCTCTGACTCTTTTTCCTGCAGTTTTCCATTGAACTCTGTCTTCATTTGCTGTTTTATTTCTTCTATTTCTCGCTCTCTTGCTTGAAGCTTTTGCGTCAATTCTGACTCTTTTTCCTCCAATTTCTTAATGAGCTCGGCTCCCATTTGTACTTTTATCTCTTCTACTTCCTGTTCCTTTTCTTCACGTTTTTGTGCCATCTCTGACTCTTTTTCCTGCAGTTTTCCATTGAACTCTGTCTTCATTTGCTGTTTTATTTCTTCTATTTCTCGCTCTCTTGCTTGAAGCTTTTGCGTCAATTCTGACTCTTTTTCTTCCAATTTCTTAATGAGCTCGGCTCCCATTTGTACTTTTATCTCTTCTACTTCCTGTTCCTTTTCTTCACGTTTTTGTGCCATCTCTGACTCTTTTTCCTGCAGTTTTCCATTGAACTCTGTCTCCATTTGCTGTTTTATTTCTTCTATTTCTTGCTCTCTTGCTTGAAGCTTTTGCATCATTTCTGACTCTTTTTCCTGCAATTTCTTCATGAGCTCGGCTTCCATTTGTAGTTTTATCTCTTCTACTTCCTGTTCCCTTTCGTCAAGTTTTCGCGCCATCTCTGACTCTTTTTCCAGGAGTTTCTGATTGAGCTCAGCCAGCATTTGCTGTTTTATTTTGTCTATTTCACGTTCTTTTGTTTGGAGCTTTTGTGCCATCTCAGACTCTTTTTCCTGCAGTTTCCCAATGAGCTCGGCCCCCATTTGTAGTTTTATCTCTTGTACTTCCTGTTCCCTTTCAGCAAGCCCCTGTGCTTCCGTGGCCTTCTGACCGAGCGCCACTCGGAGTGCCTCTTCCCCTTTCCGTTGCAGCTCGTCGGCCATTTCCCCCGCCCGCCGTCTCAGTTCCTCTAACTCTTTGTGGTTGTGACGTTCATTCATCTTGCCGGCCAGTTTGTCCTTTTCACTTTTCTCCAACGTGTCCTCCAGTTCCGCCATGCGCCGTTTCATCTGCTCCAACTCCCTTTGGTTTTCCTCCAGCCTCTGCTCCATCTCCTTGTTGGCATTTATGATGAACTCGTCATTGTCTTGGAGATGTCGCTGCAGTTTGTGCACCGTCTCTGTGTGCTGTCGTTCCAGCTCCACCAGATGACTCTCCTTTTCCTGCAGTTTCTGCCCCAGCTGCATTTCATGCGTCAGTCGAAGGCTTTCCTTCTCTTTGTCCGCGTCCCGTGCTTGCTCCTGCATTCGGATCGCAAAGTGCTTCTCCAGAGCTTGTCTCTCTTTTTCTCCTTCCTCCAAATTTCTTTGCATCCGTTTTTCCAACTCTTCAAGCTCTCGTTGTTTCTCTCCCTGGAAATGTTGGTCCCTTTCTTTCAGCTTTCGCTCCGTCTCCTCGCGGTGTTCAGCTCTCTGTGACTCCATCAATGTCTCTTGTTCGCGGGCTTTTCTCGCCACTTCCTCCTTGTGTTTGAGTTCGAGGGACGCCATCTTCACATCCCACTCCTCTGTCTTCCCTCGTATCTCCTTCTGATGTTGAGCTCTTATCTGGTCCACCATCTCCTTCAGTCTCTTCTCCGTGTCTTTTTCCTGCCGTTGCATCTTGTCCAACGTGGCATGCTCCGCCTGAGATGCTCTCTGTGCCTCCGCCCTCATTTTCTCCACCTCATTTTCGTTTTCCTGTATTCTTTTTTCCATGTCTGTTTTGTGCAAGTGCTGCATCTCGGCCATGGCTCCCTCCGTTTCTCGCGCCCTCCTCTGTCCTTCTTTCTCCATCTGGATACAAGCGTCCTCGTGGTTCTGCCTCAGCGCGGCCATCTCGGCTCTCAGAGCTTCGACCTGCGACGACAGCTCGGCTTTTTCGCGCTCACGCTGCTCCGTCCGCGCCGCGAGCGCCTTGACCTCCGTGGCCCACTCTGTCTGCTGTCTGTCCCTGACCTCGTCCCACCGGCTTCGCTCCTGCTCCATCTCCAGGCCGGCCTGCTGGAGGTCCAGGAGCCGGAGCTGTTGTTCCTCCACTCTCTCTTTGAGCTCTTGGATCTCGGCCTCTCGCTGCTGCAGCTTCAGGGCCGCTTCCTGCCTCTTGCGGCCGCTCCGGTGCAGCTCTGCCAGGGCCCTGTCCTGCTCGGCACTCAGCTCCTGGAGCTCCCTCTCCTTGTCCTCCAGTAGCCACCGCATCCTCTCCTCTGCCTCGCCGGTTCCGCATTTCCCATCGTCGCTCCGTCTGTCCTCGTCCTCCTCTTCCTCCTTGGCGGATGCGTCGGCCCTCGCGGGCGACTTGATCTTCCTCCTCCGGTCGAAGAACCAGCGGCCGCCCTTGGCCTCGGCCTCCCTCAGCCTCCGCAGCTCACTCTCCCGCCGCCGCGCCTTGTCCCTGAGCTCCTCCAGGCGCCGCTCGAAGGCCTCGCTCCTCTGCCGGCTCAGGTCGCCCACCTCCTGGACCAGACTGGAGAAGGCCTCGCACTGGTTCCCCGCTGCCATCCTCTCCACCTTCTCCAGTAGCTCCGCCACCTGCGCCGACACCGGGGTGGTGCCCTCCGTCCCACCGCCAACTCCACCTCCACCTGCGCCGCCCATGACATGGTAGCGGCCGCCGCACTTCTCCAGCAGCCAGCGCAGGTCCCGCCCTCCGCTGCTCAGGTGCTGCTCGATGGCCACGCCCTCCCTCAGCTGGTCGCCGTGGGTGAACAGCAGCAGCGTGTGGCTCCACACGCCCTCGCCCAGCGAACCCAGGTGCTCCTGGACGGGTGCGGCCCTCACCTCGGTGTCCACCCGCAGGGTGAGCAGCACGGCGTGGGGCCCCGGGGGACACAGCAACGCCCCCGCCAGCATCTCCCGCCGCACCCGCTCCGGGGTGGGGCCGGCCACGCCCGCCTCCCAGCCCGGGGTGTCCACCACCGTCACCAGCCGGCCGGATGGCCCGCCCGCCTCCGCGTGGCGGCCGACGCTTTCCTCCGTGACGGCGCCGGTCCGGAAGAAGCCGGCGCCGCCCAGGATGGCGTTCCCCACCGAGCTCTTGCCCGTCTCGCGCTCCCCCAGGAGGAGCAGCCGCAGCTCGGGGAGGCGGCGCTGTTTCCGGGGAAGGGAGCGGGTTCTGTTGGGCTCCGGACTCTCCTGGCCACCCTCGCCTGGAAGGAGAACAGCGCTTGGCTCGCTTGAACGGGTTTCAACAATGACATGGCTATCGGGTAACTCTGTGAATCAAGTTGGCCCTGGGTACGTTTTAAAGGAAATGATTGGGGTCTCAAAGGTTGCGGGTTTTGAGTCATGCGTGAAAATGGAGCAGCCTACCGGACAGAGATGCTCGTATGGCCTCCCTCTGCATCTGCTCCTCGACGTGCCTCTGCTTCCTCCTCCTCTCCTCCGCCCTGCAGTCCCAGTCCTCCCCGGGCCCCGAAGGAACGGCACCGCCCGCTCCAAAGTACCCGGCCTTCTGCGCCATCTCCTCCGTCTTGCACAGCAGTTCCCTCACCTGCGCGCCGTCGCCCCTGGCCCGGTTGTCCAGCACGTGGTAGCGCCCGCCGCACTTCCCCAGCAGCTCGCGCAGGCCCCGCCCACCGCCGGCCCGCATCCGCTGCTCCACGGAGGCGGGGCCCAGCTCGTCACCGTGGGTGAACAGCACCAGCGTGTGGCCCCACACCCCGGGCCCCAGCGGCTCCAGGTGCTCGGCGATCTGCCCCAGGAAGGCCCCGGTGACGGCGGCGAAGGACCGCACCACCAGGAGCAGGGCGTGGGGGCCGGGCGGGCAGAGTGCAGCGCCGCGCAGCGTTTCCCGCCGCACCCAGCCGGGGGTGCTGTTGAGCGGGTAGTACCACTCCCAGCCGGGGGTGTCCACCACGGTCACCCGTCGCCCCCACACGTCGGCGCGCCGCTTGGTGGACTCCTCCGTGGGCTTCCCCGGCTCCGACCCCCCCGTTTCGTCCAAAATGGTCCGGGCCACCGAGCTCTTCCCCGCCCCCTTCCTTCCCAGGAGAACCAGCCGGAGCTCTGGGAGAGGGGCGTCGGCCACGCGCTGCGGTGTGGTCTCCATGGAGATCTGCCGGCTCACGTCTGTGAAGACAGGAAGCAGTACTTCCTTAATGCAGTGCACTGAAAGAGCTGAATCACATACGTAGACACACATACACACACACACACACACACACACACACACACAGTGACCTGATTGGTATCATTAAACAAACACCCTGCAGTGTCTATTGTTTAACTAGAACTACTCATTAACTTGGCAGACGATTATATTCAATGCAACTCAGAGTGACAGTTCAATGTAGATGCCATTCAGGAGCAGGTAGGGGTCATCCTGCTCAAGGATGCCTTACAGGACCGCAGGGATCGAATCCAGAACCTCTAGGGGGGAGGTCTTAACACCCCAGTAACTAGACCATCCTGCCCAATTGGACCATGATCACTGTGAGTTATAGTCAGTCTTATAATCATCACGTTATAGTCATATTGCCAACATACAATTCACCAAAGCTGCCATCTCCTCCAGTCCACCTGGGTCCTCTAAAGTGTTAACATTAGCCTTGTGTCATCTCCATACAAGCCGCATGCCAGTATACGGCGCCAGAAGTTACCCAGCCTTAAAGGCTCAGTAACACTGAACATATGAACCTCACCTCGCCCGCAGACCTCAGCTGCTCTGCGTCTGTCGCTGCTCTTCGGCTCCATCTGCCCTCGCTCTCCCTCCCGGCCGCCTGCCCCCTCTTGGTGCTTCTGCTGGTGGTTGGTTCCTCCTGGTGTCTCTGGCTCCTTCAGTTCCACCTCCACGGCCCTCCACAGTGCAGTGACGGTGTTGCACTGTACTCGACAAAGAGAAGTGTGTGTGTGTGTGTAAAACACAGAATGGAATGCAGAACCTGAAATCCGCTCGGAGATGTCGTCATGTTGTGGGTTTTCACAACTGTTGAAGACGACAGGAAGATTCAACTTGGGTCCCTGCACCCACACACACACACACACACACACACACACACACACACACACACACACACACATACACATGCATACACACACACACATACACACGCACACACACACACATGCACATGCATACACATACACACACACACACACAGTACATCCATACACACATACATACATAGAGAGGCTGTAAGGAAGTGACAGGACAGGAAGTGACACGGTTTAGGTGTCACCAGCGCTGTGATAAGCGCTGTGCCATGAGGGCCTGGAAGAGGAAACACAGCCACTCCGTGTCAGCCAATCAGAAGGCATCGTGGCGACCAGCGGTGGACTGAGGAGCCTCTTCTGCCCTGAGAACGCCGTTGGCTCCGCCCCCTGCGCGCCTCCTGTGTCAGAGCGCAGGATGTACACCCTGCACAGGATGAACAGGTGAGCCCCGTGTTCACACAGCGTTTAAAAGGAACATGGGACCCCCCTCCCCCTCTTCCAGGACCTCCACTGGCTCCCTGTAGTGGCTCGCATCAAATTCAAGACGATGCTACTGGCCTTAGTGAAACCCCACGCCCCTGCTCCAGCACTCCTTTCAACAACCTCAGCTGGTTGACTGGTACCTCCATCACTAAAAGGAGGAAAAGGTCGGATGGTGAAATCTCAACTCTTCTCTGTTTTAGCACCGCAGTGGTGAAACGAGCTCCCTGCCAATGTTAGGACTGCAGAGTCACTCCCCATCTTCTGGAAGAGACTCAAGACCCACTTGTTCAGAGTTCACCTGAACCCTGCATAACCCTACCCTCATGCTCTTATTTGTTGTATGTCTTGGCACTTTAATCACTAACTTGGCACTTAGTCAGAGATGTTGTATACTACCAATAGTTAACCTAGCAATTGGAATGCTTGAAACTTGGTGACTTTCTTACTGTATTAGCAGCAATGAAATGTTTCACCTTCTCGACCCTCCCGAGCCCTCCGATCCTCCTCCACACTCACTCTGATCACTAAACCATCAAGACTCAAACACTTCAGCGACAGAGCCTTCTCCTCAGCAGCACCCCGACTCTGGAACTCACTCCCCCAACCTGTCTGTGACTCCCCCTCACTTCCCACATTCAAATCCTGTTTAAAAACATACCTCTTCTCACAAGCCTACGACCTCCCCTATCCATAACCCTAACCATCCCCTCCCTTGCCCTCTCCCCTCCTCATGCCCCGCCACCCCCTCATCCCACCCCGCCACTCTCCCCTGCATCTCGGCCCATTGGACTGCTACTGCTCCTGTCCTGTCCTTATGTTTTGTCTTATGTATGTATGTACCTATGTATGTATCTCTGTATGTATGTATGTATGTATGTATGTACCTCTGTATGTATGTATGTATGTATGTATGTATGTATCTCTGTATGTACAGTATGTATGTATGTATGTATGTATCTCTGTATCTCTGTATGTATGTACATATCACTGTATGTATGTATCACTGTATGTATGTATGTATGTATCTCTGTATGTATGTTCTGTCTGTCTGTCTGTCTGTCTGTCTGTCTGTCTGTCTGTCTGTCTGTCTATGCATGTATGTACCTCTGTATGTATGTATTATGCGGTACTGTCGTCATTCTTCGTTCTTTGTTCCATTTTGTAAGCGACTTTGGGTCTCTGAAAAGCGCTATACAAATAAAATGAATTATTATTCTTGTGAAAAATGTACTCTTTGTAAGTGGCTTTGGATGAAAGCGTCTGCCAGACGCCCTGAATGTAAATGTTAATGTCATGTTTCAGGCTGGGAGCTCAGCGAAGGAGGAGGGGGGGCAACTCCTCCTCGGAGGCTCTTGGGCGCCATGGAGGAGAACGGCGAGCAGGACGTCCCAGAGCGTCGTGGCGTGAGAACGCTCCCCCCCCCCCCGTGTCAGTTCAGCCCCCGCGACCAGACGGCGCCGTGAACAACCACAGAAGACCTTCGTGGTCGCGCTTCAACCTTGGGGGTTGAGCGGTGCGTACAGGAGAGCGCTGGGCTTCAGAGCCCCTCACCAAGGAGTCACGTCACCCCCCCCCAGCAGGGGGGTGCAGGGTGGCCCAGGGTGCCCCAACAGTCCCAGCACTGTGCTCCCTGCCAGGTGGCGGGCGGCGGGGCGGCTGTCAGCAGGGTGGAGGGGTGCGGCTGCATGGAACCGGCCGGGGTGTTCCTGCCAGCGCTGAGGAGGTACTCATGTACTGGGACACACACACACACATGCACACGCCTGCACTCACACACACACACACATGCACACGCATGCACACACACGCATGCACACGCGCGCACTCACACACACACACACATGCACACGCATGCACACACACGCATGCACACGCGCGCACTCACACACACACACGCATGCACACACACGCATGCACACGCGCGCACTCACACACACACGCGCGTGCACTCACGCTTACACACACATGCACACACACACATATGCACACACGCATGCGCACATACACGCACACGCGTGCACACACACACATGCACACACGCACGCACACGCACGCACACGCATGCACACACACATGCTGAGAGGCAATCAAAACATAAACGTAGGCAGGGTAACACACGCACACACGCACGCACACACACACACACACACACACAGACACATTTAGAGGCAGTCAAAACACAAACGTAGGCAGGGTAACACACACACAGGGAAGGAAGGGGTGAATCATGAAAATGAGCTCATTTGGGGTTTGAGTGTGTGTGTGTGGATAATACAACCGATCCCTTGTTTGTGAAAAGGAACAAATTGGTGATGTGGGTTTCACACCATTTATTCTCATGGCGTGAGTGACAAACTGTTGTGTGACTCTCGCCAGAGGGACTGCCAGGTCATGTTCTATGTGTCAATGTGAAATAATGGTTGTGTGGTGGTGGCTCACACACTAAACCTGCACTACGAAAGCAGCAGCTTCTGGTAGCTAGAGCCGTACATACAACTAGAGTATACGGTTTTCAAACCAATGTTAGTTTCGTGGGCAAAAGTGGACCCGAATACAACGCTTTCTAGAGAACGATCCCCTGGATTGACTGGTGGGTGAGACTCATTTAGCGTGGGCATTATGTGATGGCGTAGGCGAGGCAGAGCAGTCCCACTCGGTGCAGGTTGAAGGCCACAGCTGGTCTGTGTGCTGCGGAGACACAGCGCTCAGCACCGCTGGCTGCCTTGTGAATCACTGAGGAGGGTCGCTTTTAGCTCTTATATAGAGACGGTAGATTCCCCACCTGCCTCCTACCTCAGACTGACCGACATGTGCACATGCACATACATACACGCACACACGCACGCACACACACACCACACACACACACACACACACACCAATACAAATGCACCCAAATGCAAGTGTGCACACACACACACACACACACACACACACACACACACACAAACACAGACCAATACAAATGCACCCAAATGCAAGTGTGCACACACACTCACACACACACACAGACCAATACAAATGCATCCAAATGCAAGAATGCACGCACACACGCACGCACGCATGCGCACACACACACACACACACACACACACATACACACACAGACCAATACAAATGCATCCAAATGCAGGAATGCACGCACGCGAGCACGCACGCACGCACGCACTCACACACACACACACACACACACACACACACACACACCAAATGTACCCAAATGCAAGTATGCACACACACACACACACACACACGTTTTAACATGTGTGCACATACCCATCTCCTACTAAGCAAGCCCATCCCATTTGTGTTTACCCCCCCACCCCCCCACACACACACACACACACATAGGCTGGCCCACTCCTCCTCCACCTCCTCCTCCTTCTCCCTATATAAGTGGAGGCAGAGGTGGTGCTCAGCCTGAACTTCTCCCCTGCTGTCCAGAGGAACCAGCCGGCTCTCCTTCTGCTCTACTGCTGCTAACCTGCTGATCTCCTTCACCACAGTGAGTGTTGTGGAGATCGACTCATTCTGTTACTGTAAACTTTGTTGTTGTACCGCGTTTGTTTTTTTGTGTGGTGGCTTTGTCCGTTTTTAGTTTTCTTGTTGCTTCCCTTTGCGTAAGGACGAATATGTGGAGTACGTTTGAGGAGTTCTGCTTTCTGCGTTGCGTCTCACCGCAGTGAAAGTGTTGCACTCAGCCGTGCAAAGAAAAAGAAAACCAACGGAAACGCTGCCCAGCTGTGGAGCGTCTATGACGCTCGGTCCACACAACGTGTGGAAAAGAAGGTTTCAGGGGCCTCATGTACGAACGTTGCGTACGCACAAAAAAATGGTGTACGTTCATTCTCACGGCAAAGTGCAGATGTATCAAGACTGAAATGGCCGTATAAATTTGCGTGCCTCACGTCAACTCTTGAGCTGGCGTACGCACATTTCTACAACAGTTGACCCTTTGGCGACACTTAGAGGTGATCAAAGCATCATGTTTAATTTGTCAGAGCAATGAAATTCTTATTACATGGCAGACAACCTCTACGCAGTAGATGGACATAAGAGATAAGAAATAAAAATATTTAAATGCTGGGAAACTGTCATAATAAAGGAATGTAAAATATGTAAAATAGTAGTTGATTGAGTGATGTGCACATTCGAGACACGTGAACAATTAACACCGATGAACAATCAACACCGACAAGTCTGCAATAACATGACTGGGTATAAAAGCACACCCAAAAATTCCGTCAACAATTAGAGGACATTGCGAATGGCGCAATTAGTCGAGAGCGTGTCTTTCGAGACAGAAACGATCCTCTCGAAATGGACGACAATTGGCTCATCAGCCGCTTTCGATTCCCTCGGGCAATCCCCTCGGGCGAGTTATGTGCAGAGCTGCGGCCGGCCTTGGAGCGCGCCACCGCAAGGAGCCATGCCCTGCCGGTCCACGTACAGGTACTTAGTACCTTGGGGTTCCTGGCAACCGGGGCGTTTCAAAGAGAGTTGGCCGACCGATCGGGTATATGCCAGTCGACCCTGAGCCGGGCCATGCCAGCCGTGTGGGCCGGACTCATCCGCCTGTCAGCCAGGTATATAACATTCCCATACTACATTCCCAACTATAGTTGGGAACATACTGCAGGCTGGCATTGTGCGCGATGGGTGGCTTCTTGGTGAGTAATTGTATTCTTTTAATTGTCCTAATATTAATCCCCGTGATGCGCATTGAGTGTACGTCCCCAAATACTATCCTGTCTTCACAGCATCATTAGGCCTACTTGTTTGTGTGATTGATTCGCTGGTTAAGCAACAGCTTCGGATCTTTCGTACAAGCCCCTGTCTCTGTGTGCAAAGTACTCATGTTAATAAACCCGTGCGTAAAGTGTGAAATGTCATTATCAGCCTCACCTTTGCCCCGGCGCCCTTCGGCATTAATTTATAACAATAGTGTGTGATCCATGTAAGTGGTGTATAAAACTAAGAAATGGGAACAACAAATCCAGTTTACTTATATTGCCTGCTTTCAATTAACCCCAGGCGACCGTGGCTACCCACTGAGGACGTGGCTTATGACCCCTCTGACCAACCCTCAGACTGACCGAGAGCGGAGGTACAATGACCTCCATACCCGCACTCGGTCAGTCGTTGAGAGGGCAATAGGTCTCCTGAAGGGACGATGGGCAGCAGTCCTCCTTTTCACTTCCATTTTTATATCTGACCACTTATTTTTAAGTTCAGCGTGTGTGCGGCTCTCTGAACCCACAGCGTTGACCGCTTCACACACGCTGTCCCACTCACTCCTCTTCCGCTTGCTGTTAATCCCGGAGGACAAACTGCCAAATAAAACCACCCTCCGAGCCTCCACCTCAGTCAGGAGAGTCTCCAGTTCGCACTCGGTAAATTTTCGCTTTTTAGATGTGCTCATTCTCTTTCTATGATTGTACAGAGGGGGATCCCTGATGCAGGGCTCATTTAAATATGATTAACATAATTGAATAGGGGCGTGGACAGGGAGAAGTCTGATACTCGTGCACGTGCGCTCAATTCCACGTTGATTTGGTACAAAGGAAATGTGCTTGGGTTCAGGCGTACGCTCAGATTGATACATCTGAATTTTTTTGTGCGTGCGGCGGTTTCTGGCTTTGTGCGTACGCCATGTTTCAGTAGAAAATCCACGCAATTGTTAGTACATGAGGCCCAGTTTCAGGAGTCCACAAAGGGACCTGGAGTATTGTGTGAGTTACCTGTAGTATTGTGTGTGTGTTACCTGTAGTATTGTATGTGTTACCTGTAGTATTGTGTGTGTGTGTGTGTGTGTGTGTGTGTGTGTGTGTTACCTGCAGTATTGTGTGTAGTATTGTGTGTGTTGCCTGTAGCATTGTGTGTGTGTTACCTGTAGTATTGTGTGTGTGTGTGTGTGTGTGTGTTAGCTGTTAGATTGTGTTTGTGTGTGTTACCTGTTGTATTGTGTGTAGTATTGTGTGTGTGTGTTACCTGTAGTATTGTGTGTGTGTTGCGTGTGTTACCTGTAGTATTGTGTGTGTTACCTGTAGTATTGTGTGTGTTACCTGTAGTATTATGTGTGTGTTGTGTGTGTTACCTGTAGTATTGTGTGTTACCTGTTGTATTGTGTGTTACCTGTGTGTGTGTGTTACCTGTAGTATTGTGTGTGTGTGTTACCTGTTGTATTGTGTGTTGCCTGTTGTATTGTGTGTTACCTGTGTGTGTGTGTTACCTGTTGTATTGTGTGTTGCCTGTTGTATTGTGTGTGTGTGTGTGTGTGTTACCTGTTGTATTGTGTGTTGCCTGTTGTATTGTGTGTTACCTGTGTGTGTGTGTGTTACCTGTTGTATTGTGTGTTACCTGTGTGTGTGTGTGTGTGTGTGTGTGTGTGTGTGTGTGTGTGTGTGTGTGTGTTACCTGTTGTATTGTGTGTTACCTGTGTGTGTGTTACCTGTAGTACCTCACTTGACAGTAGAAAAAGACGTCTGAAAAGGAGGCAGTGTTGTGTTTTACCCTCAGAGGCACCGTGATGACGCCAGCTGCTTGCCAGCTGTTCTGTAAAAGCCTTTCCTCTGCTCCCCGCGCTGCCCACATCTGTGTTCATTTGGTTCTGCAACAAATAATGATTTACACTCGCTGTGCAATGATCTCAGCTCCTTTTGTACCATCGTTTACCACTGTTGTGTCTTCAAAGTCCAGTTCAGCTGCTTCTACACAACTGAATGCAGGGCTGAGAATACATAAGTTAATGACTTAGTAAAACAGGACAGGTAGAATCAGAGATGTTCTAATGTAGATTAGAACATCTTCATGCAGCAAATGAAGGACGAGTACTTTTGGTAAATATTCAGGGAATGTAAGCAACACACAAGGGGCCATCGTTTAAGTTGAACAATAACTTAAGATATCTTTGATCCTTGAGGTTCAGGAATATGAAAAGGAAGGATTCAGGTTCCTCTAAAAATACAGTTGATGTGTGCGTTTTTTTGTGTGCTATTTGTATGTTGTTGTTTTCCTAGTGTGTGGGCACGTGTGCGCGTGCGCGTGTGCGTCTGTGTGTGTGTGTGTGTGTGTTGGGGGTGAAGACACAGCTCCCTGCCACTAAAAACCATAAAGCCCTTCCACCACAGTCATCCATCACCCCCATCGTTCCCCCGCCCTGGAGCCCCAGTCCATCCTCCCCCCGTCTCCAGTTGTCACATGTCCAGTACTAACTACCACCCTTAAGCACCAGTACTAACTACCACCCTTAAGCACCAGTACTAACTACCACCTTAAGCACCAGTACTAACTACCACCCTTAAGCACCAGTACTAACTA
>JAXIVH010000225.1:194205-209205 GCA_036785325.1 Urophycis tenuis | reverse complement strand
CCCCACCTGACACCTCCGCCACCACCAACCATCACCCCCCACCTGACACCTCCACCACCACCACCATCACCCCCCACCTGACACCTCCACCACCACCAACCATCATCCCCCACCTGACACCACCACCACCACCACCATCATCCCCCACCTGACACCTCCACCACCACCACCACCATCATCCCCCACCTGACACCTCCACCACCACCACCATCATCCCCCACCTGACACCTCCGCCACCACCAACCATCACCCCCCACCTGACACCTCCACCACCACCACCATCACCCCCCACCTGACACCTCCACCACCACCACCACCACCACCACCACCACCATCATCCCCCACCTGACACCTCCACCGCCACCACCATCATCCCCCACCTGACACCACCACCACCACCACCATCACCCCCCACCTGACACCTCCACCACCACCAACCATCATCCCCCACCTGACACCTCCACCACCACCAACCATCATCCCCCACCTGACACCTCCGCCACCACCAACCATCACCCCCCACCTGACACCTCCACCACCACCACCATCACCCCCCACCTGACACCTCCACCACCACCAACCATCATCCCCCACCTGACACCACCACCACCACCACCATCATCCCCCACCTGACACCTCCACCACCACCACCACCATCATCCCCCACCTGACACCTCCACCACCACCACCACCACCACCATCACCCCCCACCTGACACCTCCACCACCACCAACCATCATCCCCCACCTGACACCTCCACCACCACCACCATCATCCCCCACCTGACACCTCCACCACCATCATCCCCCACCTGACACCTCCACCACCACCAACCATCATCCCCCACCTGACACCTCCGCCACCACCACCACCATCATCCCCCACCTGACACCTCCACCACCACCACCACCATTATCCCCCACCTGACACCTCCACCACCACCACCACCACCACCATCCCCCACCTGACACCACCACCACCACCACCACCATCATCCCCCACCTGACACCTCCACCGCCAACACCACCATCATCCCCCACCTGACACCTCCACCACCACCACCACCACCACCATCATCCCCCACCTGACACCTCCACAACCACCAACCATAATCCCCCACCTGACACCTCCACCACCACCACCACCTCCTTGGGTGGTGCATTAGATCAGTGGGTGGAGTGGGTGGACAGAGCGGGTTGTCCACTCACCATAGGGTCGGTGGTTTGACCCCCTTGATCCCCCTCCTCCTACCACTGTCCCCATGTCGAACCCCACAAATGTACTGATTGGAAGTCGCTTTGGACAAAAGCGTCTGCTAAATGCCCCCTTTACCTCCAACACAGTCGCCATGACTCTGAACCTCTCTGTGTGTTGTTGTTGTGTCCTCCACGCCTCCGCCCTGCAGACTACCTGGACATCGTGGAGGTGGACATGCTGAAGGGGGAGGAGCAGGCCAACCGGCAGCAGCATCACACCAACCTGTTCAACACCAACTTCCTGATTGTGCGCCGCGGGCAGGAGTTCCAGGTCAGCATCCAGTTCAACCGCGACTACGACGCCAAGAAGGACCAGTTTGTGGTGGAGTTTGGCATCGGTGAGTGTGGACCTGGGGCCGCCGGGGCCGCCGGGGCCGCGGGGCTGCGGTTGCCATGGCCGCGGGGCTGCGGTTGCCATGGCCGCGGGGCCTGGAAACGCCCCCTAATGTGTGATCCTGTCGTTGCCGCGTTCGTCATTCGGTTGCGTTGACAGGATCTGATTTGTTGGTGGTGAAATTGCGTGACGTAATGCCCCATATCTAGATATTTCTGCCATAGAATTGCAAACATGTATGTATCACGTCCTGGTGATGACCAGTTGTCACCCTCGTGTCCTACAACTGTAAATCGGCGTGCCGTGAATGACGAGGTTGGGATGGCGGCCTCAGTCCCAGAGTGGTGGTGGAACACCACAGTGTGTGAGACCCTAGGGGCCGCGGGGGGGGGGGGGGGGGGTCCCCTCTCAGCATAGTGCTAACTGTCACGCTAGTGCTAAGGCCGCTAGCGCTGCAGGCTAGCTCGCTCAGCGCAATGGCAGAGGGACCACCGTGGGAATGTCACACCTGATGTTTGTTAGCGTTGGGGGGGGGGGGGGGTTACCGCTGAAATCGACCGCGACCGGAGTCAGTCCTGCTGGGGTGAACAGGACCATATTTGTATCAAAGTAGTAATAACAATTTGAGACCAGAAATATCTAACTATTGATGAATGCGCCCACTTTTTTATGGTATGATTGACTCTAACCGTGTGATTGGCTGCCGGCCCCCCGCCCCCGCCCCCGCCCCCGGCCCCGCCCCCCGGCCCCGCCCCCCCCCAGGCCCCAGCCCCCAGTTCAGTAAGAAAACCTACATGCCGGTGTTCCTCACCCCCGAGCGCCAGACGCCCTGGGCGGGCCGCGTGGTGGAGAGCGCCGGCGCCACGGTCACCGTGGGCATCACGCCGGCCGCCGACGCCATCGTGGGCCGCTACCGCCTCTACATTGCCGTGGTGACGCCCTTCGGCGTCCGCAGGACCAAGCCGGATGACAGCCGCGACCTCTACGTCCTCTACAACCCCTGGGTGAAGGGTAGGAGGGAGGGATGGGGAGGGAGGATGGATGGATGATTGATGGATGGATAATTGATGGATGGATGATTGATGGATGGATGATTGATGGATGGATGATTGATGGATGGATGATTGATGGATGGATGATTGATGGATGGATGATTGATGGATGTTTGATGGATGGATGGTTGATGGATGGATGATTGATGGATGGATGATAGATGCATGATTGATTGATAGATAGATGGATGGATGATTAATGAATGATTGATAGATGGATGGATGGATGATTGATGGATGGATGATGGATGAATGATTGATAGATGGATGGATGATGGATGAATGATTGATAGATGGATGGATGATGGATGAATGATTGATAGATGGATGGATGGATGATTGATGGATGGATGATTGATGGATGGATGGTTGATCTATGAATGGATGGATGGATGGATGATAGATGGATGATTGATAGATGGATGGATGATTGATTTATAGATAGATGGATGGATAATTGATGGATGGATGATGGATGAATGATTGATTGATAGATGGATGGATGATTGATAGATGGATGACAGATGGATGGATCGGCTGACAGACAAAACACTTTGCTGTTCCCTCAATCTGAACTACATCTCCCATGAATCCCGTGGGTTGGGCCCAGGCGACGCGGTGTTCCTGGACGATGAGGCGGAGAGGAGCGAGTGCGTGCTGAACGAGTCGGGGGTCATCTACCACGGCACCTGGGACGACATCGCCGAGCGCGACTGGAACTTTGGCCAGGTGAGGGGAACCTCGGAGCGGCACCGTGGACCGATGACTCGCCGGTGGATTGTGGGTAATGGAGTTCTCTGGGTTCCAGTTTGACTACGGGGTTCTGGACGCCTGTCTCTACATCATGGACCGGGCGGAGATGCCCATCGTCAACCGAGGAGATCCAGTCAAAGTGGCCCGGATCGCCTCAGCCATGGTAGGAACCTTTCATCCCACACCAGACAGTAGAGTCAGGTCCCCGCCCCATTAAAGGGACAGCGCGTGAGAATCAGACACTTCTCAATACTGCCCCCCTTTGGCCCGGTGAGTGAACTGCAGCCTGACGGAGCTCAGTCGTTCAGAGGGCTTGAGACTGAGCTGTGTGTTGAGTAGTGTAGTGGTCAAGACCGCCTAAACCGAGACCAAGACACTACCAAGACCAGAGGGTGTCGAGATCAAGACAAGACCAAGACCAAGACCGACCAAGACCCAGACCAAGTTGAGACCAAGACTCAGACCAAGTCGAGACCGGAAAAAAAAAACAGACCAGTGTTTAATTAAATCAATACATGAACAATGGCGCAGCCGTTAGGAAAATATATACAATGCAACATATTTGGTGCGTAGTGTACGAGTGCTGTGTCATATATAAGGTTTTGTGATGAGCATGAGCTCGCTGCTTGGTTTTACACACAGACCCCCTGGAGACCTACATGTCCCAGACCAAGACAAGACCGAGACCAAACACAGTCGAGTCCGAGACGAGACCAAGACCACGTAAAAGTGGTCTCGAGACCGGTCTCGGTCTGGAGTACTACAACTCTAGTGTTGTAGTACTCCAGACCAACAATCACAAGCTAACATGAGCTTCAACTCTCGAACCAACCGACGTTTTCCCCCTGGCGTGTGCGTGTGTGTGTGTGTGCGCTCTCACGCGTGGTCTGTGCGTTCCGCCTCCAGCTGAACTCCCGGGATGACGAGGGCGTGCTGGTGGGCAGCTGGAGCGGGGAGTACACCTACGGCGTGGCGCCCACCTCCTGGACGGGCAGCACCGACATCCTGCTCAGCTACTACCGCAGCCGCCAGCCGGTCCGCTACGCGCAGTGCTGGGTGTACGCCGCCGTCTTCAACAGCTGTGAGTGAGGAGATAGACGGTCCTTCTTCTGCCTGGGGGGGGCGGCCATCTTGGTACAGGGCGGATTCATTGTCGTGGGTATTTCTTTAATGTGGGTGTTTTTGTGTATGAGTGTGCATGTGTGTGTGTGTGTGTGTATCTGTTTGTATCTCTGTGTGTGTGTGTGTCTGTATCTGTGTGTGTGTGTGAGTGTGTGTGTTTATATGTGTGTGTGTGTGTGTGTGTGTGTGTGTGTGTGTGTGTGTGTTTGTGTATCTGTGTGTGTGTGTGTGTGTGTGTGTGTGTGTGTGTGTGTGTGTGTGTGTGTGTGTGTGTTCCAGTCCTGCGCTGTCTGGGCATCCCGTCCCGTGTGTCCACCAACTTCTACTCGGCCCACGACAACGACGGCAACCTGAAGACGGACATCATCCTGGACGAGAACGGCCGCATCGACCGCAAGAACACGCGGGACTCCATCTGGTACCGCGGCCGGGCCGGGCCGGGCCTGTTCAGTCATTAGCACCATCATGCATAGTTTTTGTATTGGCGGCCATTTTGGCGAGCCTGACGTCACCACACCGGATTGGGTTTGCGCTGTGCAAGGAGCGCGGACCTAATTGCCGTCCGGACGCCATTGTAGCCCCGCAAACCAATCAGAGCAGTGAAACGTGTGTGACACAGCGGCGGCGGCCATCTTGGTTGTTTATCAGCACCGCTTCCAGAATCCTTTGCTCTGTTTCTCAGGAGTTCTAGATAGGAAGCCGTTACTTGTGAGAGCCATTATGAGAGCCATTATTTCCTTATTTCGAGAAAGTTTAGAATTGTAAGTTTTGTTATCTTTCATTTGTATTCCAATATCCATTAATTTCGACACATGGTGGATAATATTGACAACAGTTTAAAATAAATAAACATTAATATTACAAAACATACACACACTGACATACCATCACGTACACTCTGGGTCTACCTACGCCAAACGCCGCTAGCCCCGCCCACTCCCACCGCTGAGTGACACGGCACCCTTACCTGGTCGACCAATGAGACAGCGGGCTTCCTTTTGCATCTCTGTTGTCAGGAACTACCACTGCTGGAACGAGGCCTACATGACCCGGCCCGACCTGCCCCAGGGGTTCGGAGGCTGGCAGGCCGTGGACGCCACGCCCCAGGAGACCAGCGACGGTAAGACGACAGAACGCTGTCACCAACGCTTTGAACCGGCTCAGGGAACCACAAACCAAAGGCAGAAACTGTTGATGTTTTGCGAGGAACCGAAACTAAACCAGAAACTTTACTGTGTTTTTATTGTGTTCCTGATCAGAATCGTTTACCTAAAATAACGGTAATCGATTAATTACGTTATTTTTTTTGTTCTTTAAGATTTCTCAACGTAACATGATTGGTGTTACGTTCGTAAATCAAGGACAGAGACGTAGAATCCTTTAAGATGGTTAACTTAAACGGAGCAGTCCCATGTCTCACTGTAGCATTCTACTCTTCCTTCTTCTACCGTTCTCAGTTTACACAACTACACAGCTACCTAGCTACCTTCATGAACTTTCTTTGTTTTGTTAAAACACTGTTTCTGTTCGGAACCAATTGGGAGAAAGTTCTGGATCAAAGCCCTGTTTGTAACGCACTGAGAGGTGGGCAGCTCTCTAGCTGTGTACGATGTCGGTCGGCTAGCTGTGTATTCTGTAGCCTTTTAATGTGTGATGTCGCCTTGTGTACAGAATGTTATGGGCCATTTTTTGGGTTGTTTTGTTCATTAAGTATACAAGTATACATTCTATACGATAATAATTTAAAACGTATGATTTAAAAAGTTGAATGAACTTCAAGCAAAATGGCCGACTTAAAGAACTGTAAACAATAAAGATGAGTACTGAACATCAGTTCATCAGGTCGACCCTTAACATGGTGGCAGCAACCTCTGCTGCCCCTCGACACTGCGTGATGAAGAGTGCAGCGTGCTTCATCGTGACGTCGTCGTGGTAACAGCCGTCTCCCCCCCCCACAGGGATGTTCCGCTGTGGCCCCGCCTCCCTCCGTGCCATCAAGCATGGAGAGCTGTGCTACCCCTTCGACGCAGCCTTCGTCTTCGCCGAGGCGAGTCTCTGGAGAAACGCGACCTCCTTCCTCGCGTCCGATTTGTTTTCATGATGAGATGTCTGGGGGTTTGGGCTCTGGGGGGGGTCTTCAGTCGTACGTACGTAGTACAGCTGGTCGACTGGTACCTCCATCACTAAAAAGAGGAAAAGATCGGCTGGCAAAATCGCGACTCTTCACCATTTTGGCACCGCAGTGGTGGAACGAGCTCCCTGCCAATGTCAGGACTGCAGAGTCACTCCCCATCTTCCGGAAGAGACTCAAGACCCACTTGTTTAGAGTTCACCTGAACCCTGCATAACCCTACCCTCATGCTCTTATTTGTTGTACGTCTTGGCACTTTAATCTCTCTTTGTAGCTTGGCACTTAGTCAGAGATGTTGTATACTAGCAATGGTTAACTTAGCAATTGAAATGCTTGAAACTGTGTGGCGGTGTGGCGACTCCCCGCCGCCTTAAAGAGACAGTCCTCGGTTGTGATTGGCTGCTGGTGTTGCAGGTGAACAGCGACGTGGTGTTCTACAGCCGGCAGAGGGACGGCACCATGGAGGTGGTGAAGGTGAAGAAGGACCACGTGGGCCGCATGGTCCTGACCAAGGCCCCGGGCTCCTACGACCGCCGCAACATCACCGACCTCTACAAGTTCCCTGAAGGTAAGGGGGGCGCCAGTTTGGGACATTAGCATTGTTAGCATTGTCGCTTGTTAGCATTGTTAGCATTGTCGCTTCTCAGCATTGTTAGCATTGTCGCTTGTTAGCATTGTTACCATTGCCGCTTTGTGTTTGTTACACAAGGGTGACCGCATTGTGAAGTTACCTGGGGTGGCTAACTAGCTACAACTCCTTTTATCCTTACCCTACTGCCAGCAGCAGACCACCCCCCCCCCCCCGTCTGTCTGTCTGTCTGTCTGTCTGTCTGTCTGTCTGTCTGTCTGTCTGTCTGTCTGTCTGTCTGTCTGTCTGTCTGTCTGTCTGTCTGTCTGTCTGTCTGTCTGTCTGTCTGTCTGTCTGTCTGTCTGTCTGTCTGTCTGTCTGTCTGTCTGTCTGTCTGTCTGTCTGTCTGTCTGTCTGTCTGTCTGTCTGTCTGTCTGTCACTGAGGCTGTAGGACAGTAGACTGTGGTAGGCATAAGATGTGTTGTTTGATTATGACCTTTTGAACCCTTCTCCCCCCCCCCAGGCAGCACTGAGGAGCGCACGGTGCTGGAGAAGGCGGAGGTGTACGGCTGTGGGCGGGACAAGAGCGAGCTGCCCGAGGCGGACGTGGAGCTGGTGCTGCCGGGCCTGGAGGTGTCTGTGGGCCAGGACTTCCAGCTGTCCCTGGAGGTGGCGAGCCGCAGCGGGGAGCCGCGCACCGTGGAGGCCTACGTCAGCGGCACCGTGGTGCACTACACCGGCGTCAGCGGCGCCGACTTCCTGTTCAAGACCCCCACCGTCAGGCTGGAGGGCAACCAGAGTGGGTCTGGTCCCCGGGGCTGGGTGTGGGGCTGGGGGTGTGGGTGTGGGTGGGTGTGTGGGGGTGTGGGCTGTGGGTGTGGGGCTGGGTGTGTGGGGGTGTGGGTGTGTGTGTGGGGGTGTGGGTGTGGGGCTGGGTGTGTGGGGGTGTGGGTGTGGGGCTGGGTGTGTGGGTGGGTGTGTGGGGGTGTGGGTGTGGGGCTGGGTGTGTGGGTGTGTGTGTGGGTGTGTGGGGGTGTGGGTGTGGGGCTGGGTGTGTGGGTGTGTTTGTGTGTGTGTGTGTGTGTGTGTGTGTGCATCTTGTGTGTGTGTCCACGTGTGTCCTTCTCTGTGTGTCTGTGTGTGCGTGCATCTTTAATTGATTGTGTGTGTGTATGTGTACATTTGTGTGTGTGTGTGTGTGTGTGTGTGCGTGCGTGTGCCTGTAAGTCTATGTGTGGATGTGTGTGTGTTCTCATGTGTACACATCTTAATTTATGTGTGTGTTTACATGTGTGTGTGTGTGTGTGTGTGTGTACACACATTTGTTTACGTGTGTGTGTGTGTGTGTGCGTGTGTCTGTATGTGTGTACACATAGTTATTTACGTGTGTGTGTGTGTCCCAGCTGTGACAGAGCAGTGGACAGTGCCTGCCAGGTCCTACATGAGGAAGCTGGTGGAGCAGGCCAACCTGCACTTCATCGCCACGGCGAAGGTGAAGGAGACGGGCCAGATCATCACCGCCATGAGAGTGGTCGCCATGCGCACACCCAAACTCTCCGTCACGGTGGGCACCTCACCCGACTCACCCCTCACCCGACTCACCCCTCACCCGACTCACCCGTCACCCCCACTGATAATGAGGCTGTACCAAAATACATTTTTACGTTGTTTGAGACTGTTGCTGTTTTTAACCAGTAGCCATTAAATGTGGTGTTGTTGTTTAATAATGAGCTGTAAACTCTTTATAATCAAGCCATAGCATTTACGTCTGTATCTATGTCTGTTTTAACTCAATGCTTTGTCTGTTCTGAATTTCTCCCATCTTTTCCCACGGGTTAAGAAATTACTTTTCATTACACCGTCATTTTTGGTGCTAAATAGCAATCGATATTTTTTGCCATTCCTAGCACATCCGCAGGTATGGTGACGCAGAGTAAATAACAAATGGAGGCGTTCCCGTGTAATTCCCTGTGTGTCCTGCAGGTGTCAGGGTTGCACAAAGTGAACGAGGAGATGACTGCCCGGGTGGAGTTCACCAACCCCTTCAACTTCAACCTGGAGCACGTTTATGTTCGCGTCGAGGGGCCGGGGGTCTTGCAGCCCACCTTCAAATATTACGGGTGAGACAAAAAGCACCATTTTTAACCCTAGACTTAAACACATTGGTGGACTATTCCTAACACGACAAATTAGAGTCATCAGCTAGCCACCGCTAGCGCCCGTTAATGCTACTTGGCTAAAAGATAGCGTCCAGCAGCAGTTTCCCATCATTGGGTCCCAGTGACTAATGTGGACAAGGAACGCTGCAGAATTGAGTAAGAGTGGTCCAGCCTTGTGGTCTGTGATGTACAGTGTGAGGCAATCGCCCCTCCCAAGCTACTTCTCAGATTGCTTGTTTTTGGCTCACATGGTGTTGTTTGACAACGTGCCCAGGGGATCCTGAAAGAGAAAGAGAAGTCAAAGGATCCTGAAGTCAAAGTCAAAGTGTCTTTATTTGTCTCCCGTGGGAGAAATTTGTCTCGGACAAAGGGGTCTGCTGCAGACAAGACATTCCCTCACAACCACACGTTCCATTACACACTCACACAATTGTTCTCAGTACAACAAGCAGTTAATAAATAGAGATACTTAAATTACGTAATCAATAAAATAAATAGGCGGCACGGTGGTGCAGTGGTTAGCACTGTCGCCTCACAGCAAGAGGGTTCTGGGTTCGAATCAACCTGGGACCCGGGACCTCTCTGTGTGGAGTTTGCATGTTCTCCCCGTGCTTGCGTGGGTTCTCTCCGGGTACTCCGGCTTCCTCCCACAGACCAAAAACATGCAGGTTGGGGATTAGGTTAATTGGTGTCTCTAAATTGACCATAGGTGTGTATGTGAGTGTGAATGGTTGTTTGTCTATGTATGTTAGCCCTGTGATAG
This sequence comes from Urophycis tenuis, assembly GCA_036785325.1. Taxonomy (NCBI): domain Eukaryota; kingdom Metazoa; phylum Chordata; class Actinopteri; order Gadiformes; family Phycidae; genus Urophycis; species Urophycis tenuis. The sequence continues at coordinate 199,066 of JAXIVH010000225.1, read as the reverse complement.
GCTGGCGACCTGTCCAGGGTGTACCCCGCCTCTTGCCCGTTGCAGCTGGGATTGGCTCCAGCCCCCCCGCGACCCTCTTAGAGGATAAGCGGTCACGATAATGGATGGATGGATGGATGGAATAAAATAAATAAATAAATAAATAAAAAATAAGAATACTCGAAAGAGTCACATAAAATACATATGCATACATATATACACATACACACACATATACAATAACAACAATAACAGTGCAATACTTCCTGTGCAAATTTAGCATTCCCCCCTTCCCCTTATCGTCTCCGTCCATCCTGTGCAATCTGCTCATTTATGAGCTTGACTGAGAGTGGGATGAATGAGTGTTTGTATTTGTTGCTTTTACAGAGAGGGACCCTATACCTCCTTCTTGAGTTCAGTAAAACATACTCAGAGTTCAGTACATGTGATGGGTCTGTTAAGATATCGTTTGCCCTTTTGAGTATTGATTGTTGAAACAGGTCTTGAAGAGTTACTGGTGCTGTCATGCCAATGATTTTCCCTGCCGTTTTTGTCAAATTTAAAATCTGGGCCTTTGATTTCACAGTTAGGTTGCCAAACCAACTGGTAATCCCATACTGTAACACAGACTCAATAGTTGCTTTGTAGAAGATCAACATAATCTTCTTACAAACACAGACACTTGACACATGCGTGTGCCAGCTTAGATCGCTGTCTATATGGACCCCCAGGTATTTGAAAGAGTGTACCTGCTCGATGTTACGTCCATGTATGGACACTGAGCTATGGTCTCCCACAGACCTCGGATCCACCAGCATCTCCACTGTTTTCTCTGTGTTAATTTGGAGTTGGTGAGCATCACACCAGCTCACAAACCTGTCCACTTCAGATCTGTGGCTGTTTAAGTTGGTATTTGTTTTCAGCAGACTGAGTATAACAGTATCATCTGAGAACTTCACCACATATTGATCCTGCTGGGAGCTGACACAGTCATTGGTGTACAGTGTAAATAAGAACGGCGAACTGACACAGCCCTGCGGAGCACCAGTGCTGCTCAGTGCAATATCAGAGAGAGTGCAGTTCAGTGAAGTGAAGGGAAAGTGAATGAGCCGCACCCATTCAGGTGTGAGGTTAATGGAGCTGTAGGACTCGAGACCACTTCCACGTGGTCTTGGTCTTGACTCGACTGTGTTCAGTCTCGGTCTTGTCTTGGTCTGGGACATGGAGGTCTTGGGGGGGTTTGTGTGTAAACCAAGCAGCGAGCTCATGCTCATCACAAAGCCTTAAATATGACACAGCACTCGTACACTACGCACCAAATATGTTACATTGTATATATTTTAATAATAATCGCTATTCACGTATTGGTGTAACTTAAACACTAGTCTGTTTTTTTTTTCCGGTCTCGACTTGGTCTTGGTCTTGACTTGGTCAGTCTTGGTCTTGTCTTGGTCTTGTCTTGGTCTCAATACCCTCTGGTCTTGGTCTTGTCTTGGTCTCGATACCCTCTGGTCTTGTCTTGGTCTCGATACCCTCTGGTCTTGTCTTGGTCTCGATACCCTCTGGTCTTGTCTTGGTCTCGATACCCTCTGGTCTTAGTAGAGTCTTGGTCTGGGTTTAGGCGGTCTTGACTACCACTCTAGAGGTTAACCCAGGCTGTCTCCCCCCCCCCAGCCTCATCCCCCCAGGCTCCAGGGTGAGCTGGGCGGAGGCCTTCACCCCACGGCGGCCCGGCCCCACCCGCCTCATCGCCACCCTGGACTGCGCCGCCCTCCGCCAGGTGTCCGGCCAGCTGCAGCTGGACATTGTCCCCTGAATGGGCCTTGCAGGGAAGCCCACCCCCACCCACACCCCCACCCACACCCACACCCACACCCCCACTCACACCCCCACCCCCACCCACACCCCCACCCCCACACCCCCACCCACACCCCCACCCCCACACCCCCACTCACACCCCCACCCCCACCCACACCCCCACCAACACCCCCACTCACACCCCCACCCCCACCCACACCCCCACCCCCACACCCCCACCAATACCCCCACCCCCACCAACACCCCCACCCACACCCCCACACCCCCACCAACACCCCCACCCCCACACCCCCATCAACACCCACACCCACACCCACACCAACACCCCCACCCACACCCCCACCCCCACACCCCCCACCAACACCCCCACCCACACCCCCACCCCCACACCCCCACCAACACCCCCCCACACCCCCATCAACACCCACACCCCCACCCCCACCCACCCCCGTCAGGCCTCCGCAGTCAGGGGGCTCCAAACCCAGTGTAACCCAGCAACACGATTTCAGTTAAGCTTTCCTTTTTACTGTCCCCCCGGGGGTCATCTTTTGATCAAGTATTTCAACCTTCTCTTGAATGTTTTTCTTGTCTGAAGGCTGTATCTACGGTAGGGCGTCTCTACAGTAAATCAAAGTGGGGCCGGAGTGGTTTTGAGTGGTGGAAGAGGAAGGGTTTGACTGGTTTGCTATCGACGGGGGACACAACCCTAACCGCCACTGTTCGTCAGGGCTGCTTCATTGTTATGATTCTCTTTTTATTTCTGGCAAAACACGTACCGAATACATAACTGAATAAAAACATTACACATTAACAGCCTGGTCTGGTTGTCTTTCATCGTGATTCGAAAGGTAAAGAAATGTGTCATCATGTGTTTCTACCATCTACTGAGTTGAACTGGTCTGTCTGTCTGCCTGTCTGCCTGTCTGTCTGTCTGTCTGCTTGTCTACCTGTCTGTCTGTCTGTCTGGCTGGCACATTTTTTCTTATTTTCTTTGCATGCACACACACACACACACACACACAGAGCCCATCGTGTCTGAGATAAAACACATTCAAGAAACATCCACTTTAATTATTTTATGAAGGTCCACATAAATACAACGGATTATACAGGGCATACATATGAAAAGATGTTATGCAGTGTGACAGAATGATTTGCACCTGTACAATACAGTGCACCTGTAACACAGTGTATTTACAATCACACACGTGTTCTCCTCCATATGGAGCTGCTGCTGGTGATTTAAACGTGGGCTCTTGGTGAACAAATCAGAGACGAGGTGTAACCGAGAGGGCTGAGTTGTGTGACAGCCCTGTTTCCTGTAAATCATGAAACGATGCGATGCCTGCATTGGCATTCCTGGATGTGAAGACACTGCATTCCAATAGCTCATTTGTCACAGTGGGTTTTGGTTCCTCATAAAACAGCTGTAATTATAAATGTGTCATGCTCGTACACAAATGTAGCTTAAACGAGTTAAACGAGAGAGAGAGAAAAAAATAATGGTGCTTTTATTTTGGAAGTTTTCTGAAAAATTCTGCACCAAAAAAGCATCTCAACATCTCATGACTACGGTCTCGTTTTTTGCGGACAATACTTTTGGCCTCAATGTGACCCCTCGCTGTTATGGCATATATGAACATAGCATGAAAACCAGGCCATGTCGTGGATTAAGAAAGGCAGGCTTCCTCGCTGGGCTATGATCAAACCCTGGAGGAAGTCTGGCTGAATCGAGGGCTTCCCACAGGGCTCGGACGCTGCACACAACGCCAGGCAGGAATGTTTGTGTGGGTGTGGGGTGTGTTTGTGTGTGTGGATGCCACAGTCACAGGACAGACGCTTTGAGGGACTGCATGGAAATTCTGAATCATAACTTTCATTATGACTGGTCATGTGAATAGGCCCATCTAATTAAGAACATATGCAGTTCTAATGTCTGAGATGTCCAGCTGACTTTCTTCAGTGCAGTGAATTGAATTCCCCAAAAAAATCCCAAAGAACAGTTCAACATCTCTGACCACAGTTTCGTTTTTGGGAAAGTGAAACTCAAACCTTTTGGAAGTCCTTATCTGTCGTTAACAGGGGAGTTGGCTAGCCTGGGAATTCCCATGCTGCTTTGCGCGCGATTTCATTCTCACTGCAAAGACAGTTTGGAAACCACCGCCCTTATTTTCCCCTGAGTTAGGGAACCAATCACAGAACGGGAGAACGGGGGGGGGGGGGGGGGGGGGGGGGCAGCAATACGATGACGACGTCTATGCACGACACCGAAGCTTGTAGCGTGTTAATCCAACATGGCAGCGGACACAACGTTACTGTTCGATGCAGCTTTAGAAAGTGTATTAAGTAGCTTTTGTAGCAATTAATTTAATTTTAGTAGCTAATTTTTAGTAGCAATTGGCTATGAATCGCGCGCAAAGCAGCATGTGAAGAACCAGACGCCATTTGATAGACATTCGTAGCGCCCAATAAACGGCTCTAGGCATTCGTAAACCACGCCTCAAATACGAGAAAATGCACACCTAGTTCCCAGACCACCATCTCATCGAGATGTGGACGCGTCAGCCAGGCTAGGAGTTGGCCACAATGCTTGAGAATCGGCCCTGAATGGGGGTTGTTACTACAGAGGTCGGATGACGCACGCAGGACCTGACATGCCAATGTTTGTGCGTTCTTCAGAGATGGTGGCACTGTCAGGTCTTGGATTCTCCTGGCAGCGGTTCTGTGGTGCTGAATGAACATGGTAGCCGGCCAGAAAATGTGACATTCATTCAGTAGCTTTGACTGCTTATTGTCATGATGAATACACTCTGTGTGTAGTAGTAGAACAACAAAGGACAAGGTGGAACCTATTGTCACGCCTACCGCACAATTAGCGCAAGTAGTTATATAGAGGATCGAAATTCCAACATGGGTTGACAATGGCTCAGTGGGTAGAGAGCGGGTTCGATCCCCTTGATCCCCCTCCTCCAACTGTCCGCATGTCAAAGTGTCCTTGAGCAAGACACTGAACCCCAACTTGCTCCCCGGGCGCTGAACCTAGCAGCCCACTGCTCCTATGTAC
>JAXIVH010000225.1:169205-189205 GCA_036785325.1 Urophycis tenuis | reverse complement strand
TGCCACGAGGTGTGAGTCTGCTCTGTCTCCCCCCTCCCCTCCCCCCCCCCCCCCTCCCTCCCCTCAGGGGGGAGGCTCTGCGATCCAGCTGTGAACTCCCCCGGAACACATGACTGCTCCACATGTGAGCAGCAGGATGAAACCAGAGTGACGCAATTTCACACACACACACCCACCCCCCCCCCCCCCCCACACACACACACCCCCACACACACACCCCACACACACACCACACACACAATGATGTAGCAAGTTTTGCAACTTAATTTGTTCTGTAAGTCATGTTTGTACATTTTGTGGCGCAAAATGTTTGTTTGCAGCCCAAACTTTGAAGCATTTCTTAGAGAAAGAGAAATCTCTTTCGCACACACACACACACACACACACACACACACACACACACATAAACAAAGGCACGCACACCCCCCTCCACCCCCCACCCCCCCCACACACACACACATCTTTACAGTATTCCCCAGAGACGTTGTCACCATGACCAAGTGGTTATGGTCTGTATAAATAGTGAAGTGCGGACGCATGCCAGCAGACGACAGAACTTCTTAATTCTCATTTTGCACACACCTGAGCAGAAAGACCTGAAGACCTTGAGACCTGAAGACCTGAAGACCTGAAGACCTGAAGACCTGAAGACCTTGAGACCTGAAGACCTGAAGACCTGAAGACCTGAAGACCTGACAGCACCGTGACCATGAACAAACTCCTGCCAGTCCTGCTGGGCCTGACCCTGGCGGTCCTCCTGACCTACGGTAAGCCCACCACGCTGAGCGCTTCTGGTTCCTCTCCCCGGGCGCTGGGTTGACCTCGCCGGTGTGTGTGTGTGTGTGTGTGTGTGTGTGTGTGTGTGTGTGTGTGTGTGTGTGTGTGTGTGTACCCGGGAGGGCACCGGAGTGTCCGTTCAGGGCGTCCGGCAGCGTTCACCTTGAGGTGACTTGAGGTGACTTGAGGTGACTTGAGGTGACGGGTCATCGCTGGCAGGCCGGCCAGCCGGTGGAATGGTTCATTGTTTCATCACTTCTAATGGGTGAATGTTTCGTTGTGTTAGAATTGAACCCTGTCTGTTGGTGTTGTACATCATGCATACACATCACTTCTTGGGTTATCCTTGTGTTCGGGTTTTCATTTTCATTTTTCAAGTTTACATTTTTTAGCGTTTTATGTCAGCCTGTGATTGGTCAAAGGTTTTTCAAATTTGTCATGAACGTAAGTAAGTAAGCAGCCTCGCCCCCAGTAGGCAGTAGGTCCCCAGTAGGCAGTAGGTCTCCAGTAGGCAGTAGGTCCCCAGCAGGCAGTAGGTCCCCAGTAGGCAGTAGGTCTCCAGTAGGTAGTAGGTCCCCAGTAGGCAGTAGGTCCCCAGTAGGCAGTAGGTCCCCAGTAGGCAGTAGGTCTCCAGTAGACAGTAGGTCCCCAGTAGGCAGTAGGTCCCCAGTAGGCAGTAGGTCTCCAGTAGGCAGTAGGTCCCCAGTAGGCAGTAGGTCTCCAGTAGGCAGTAGATCCCCAGTAGGCAGTAGGTCCCCAGTAGGCAGTAGGTCCCCAGTAGGCAGTAGGTCTCCAGTAGGCAGTAGGTCTCCAGTAGGCAGAAGGTCCCCAGTAGGTAGCCTGTCCCCAGTAGGCAGTAGGTCCCCAGTAGGCAGTAGGTCCCCAGTAGGCAGTAGGTCTCCAGTAGGCAGTAGGTCTCCAGTAGGCAGTAGATCTCCAGTAGGCAGTAGGTCCCCAGTAGGTAGCCTGTCCCCAGTAGGCAGTAGGTCCCCAGTAGGCAGTAGGTCCCCAGTAGGCAGTAGGTCCCCAGTAGGCAGTAGGTCCCCAGTAGACAGTAGGTCCCCAGTAGGCAGTAGGTCCCCAGTAGGCAGTAGGTCTCCAGTAGGCAGTAGGTCCCCAGTAGGCAGTAGGTCTCCAGTAGGCAGTAGATCCCCAGTAGGCAGTAGGTCCCCAGTAGGCAGTAGGTCCCCAGTAGGCAGTAGGTCTCCAGTAGGCAGTAGGTCCCCAGTAGGTAGCCTGTCCCCAGTAGGCAGTAGGTCCCCAGTAGGCAGTAGGTCTCCAGTAGGCAGTAGGTCTCCAGTAGGCAGTAGATCTCCAGTAGGCAGTAGGTCCCCAGTAGGTAGCCTGTCCCCAGTAGGCAGTAGGTCCCCAGTAGGCAGTAGGTCTCCAGTAGACAGTAGGTCTCCAGTAGACAGTAGGTCTCCAGTAGGCAGTAGGTCTCCAGTAGACAGTAGGTCCCCAGTAGGCAGTAGGTCTCCAGTAGGCAGTAGGTCTCCAGTAGGCAGTAGGTCCCCAGTAGGCAGTAGGTCCCCAGTAGGCAGTAGGTCTCCAGTAAGCAGCCTGTCCCCAGTAGGCAGTAGATCCCCAGTAGGCAGTAGGTCTCCAGTAGGCAGTAGGTCTCCAGTAGGCAGTAGGTCCCCAGTAGACAGTAGGTCTCCAGTAGGCAGTAGGTCTCCAGTAGACAGTAGGTCCCCAGTAGGCAGTAGGTCTCCAGTAGGCAGTAGGTCTCCAGTAGGCAGTAGGTCCCCAGTAGGCAGTAGGTCTCCAGTAGGCAGTAGGTCCCCAGTAGACAGTAGGTCTCCAGTAGGCAGTAGGTCCCCAGTAGGCAGTAGGTCTCTAGTAGGCAGTAGGTCTCCAGTAGGCAGTAGATCCCCAGTAGGCAGTAGATCCCCAGTAGGCAGTGGGTCCCCAGTAGGCAGTAGGTCCCCAGTAGGCAGTAGGTCCCCAGTAGGCAGTAGGTCCCCAGTAGGCAGTAGGTCTCCAGTAAGCAGCCTGTCCCCAGTAGGCAGTAGGTCCCCAGTAGGCAGTAGAGTAGGTCTCCAGTAGGCAGTAGGTCCCCAGTAGGCAGTAGGTCCCCAGTAGGCAGTAGGTCCCCAGTAGGCAGTAGGTCTCCAGTAGGCAGTAGATCCCCAGTAGGCAGTAGATCCCCAGTAGGCAGTAGGTCTCCAGTAGGCAGTAGGTCCCCAGTAGGCAGTAGGTCTCCAGTAGGCAGTAGGTCCCCAGTAGGCAGTAGGTCCCCAGTAGGCAGTAGGTCTCCAGTAGGCAGTAGGTCTCCAGCAGACAGTAGGTCCCCAGCAGGCAGTAGGTCTCCAGTAGGCAGTAGATCCCCAGTAGGCAGTAGGTCTCCAGTAGGCAGTAGATCCCCAGTAGGCAGTAGATCCCCAGTAGGCAGTGGGTCCCCAGTAGGCAGTAGGTCTCCAGTAGGCAGTAGGTCTCCAGTAGGCAGTAGATCCCCAGTAGGCAGTAGGTCTCCAGTAGGCAGTAGGTCCCCAGTAGGCAGTAGGTCCCCAGTAGGCAGTAGGTCCCCAGTAGACAGTAGGTCTCCAGTAGGCAGTAGGTCCCCAGTAGGCAGTAGGTCTCCAGTAGGCAGTAGGTCTCCAGTAGGCAGTAGGTCTCCAGTAGGCAGTAGGTCTCCAGTAGGCAGTAGGTCCCCAGGAGTTTGGTACCACCCCTGGGGGTGCTACAATTTGCGGTCAAAGTCAATGTCAATTCCCAAAGATGCCCTCAGGGTGTGTAAAATCACTCATAGATGGCTTTTGTGTTCCCCCCAACCAACATGGCCGCTATACATGAATAAGGTCTATTGATGCTGCGGTTCACTCGTTGTGTTTGCTTTGTGTGTGTGTTCTCTGGGGGTGGGGGAAGGCATGCCCCCCGTCAGCAGGGATTACAACCTCCACTGTCGCTGTGCAGAGGTGGAGTCCCGCGTCATCCCCCCCTCCCAGCTGACCAGCCTCCAGATCTTCCCCCAGGATGCCCACTGCCACAACACTGAGATCATGTAGGTGGTGGACCCCCCCCCCCCCCCCCCCCCCGCCGCACACACACACACCTCCCCCTCTCCTCTTCTTTCTCCTACTCTCGTCTCTCTCCTCTCTCTTCCTCTCCTCCTCTTCCCTATCTCCTCTCCCCCTTTCTCTCTCCTCCTCTCCACTCTTTCTTTCCCTCCTCTACCCTCTCCCATCTCTCCTTACCCTCCCCTCTCTCTCTCCCCCCCCCCCCCCCCTGCTCGCCCACTCTGCCTCTCTGTCTGTGAGGCTGCTCTGGACAGGAGAGTCAGAGTGAGAGTCAGAGTAAGTCAGAGTGAGTCAGAGTGAGCGTCAGAGTGAGCGTCAGAGTGAGAGTCAGTGTGAGAGTCAGAGTGGCCGTCAGTGTGAGAGTCAGAGTGGCCGTCAGTGTGAGCGTCAGAGTGAGAGTCAGTGTGAGAGTCAGCGTGGCCGTCAGCGTGAGAGTCAGTGTGAGAGTCAGTGTGAGCGTCAGAGTGAGAGTCAGAGTGAGAGTCAGAGTGGCCGTCGTGTTCACACACACACACACACAAAGGGTTTCACACCACATTCCACACTGGCAGTCAGTGAGTCCCGGAGGACCACTCCTGTAATGGGAGAGCTTTGCTTAACGTTCCTACTGAGTGAGTCACTCGCCACAACTAAACCGCCACCCATTGAAAGCAAACAAACTAAGAAGGACCGACAGGTTTTAATATGTCTCATCACTTATAATTGTAATTATTATTAATTAATGTTTTTGTTTGACTTTTATTTTGTAACTTCCCTTCAGTGCTGGGTTGACCAAAGGAGAGAAGGTCTGTCTGGACTCCCAGTCGGCCTGGGTCAGGAAGCTGATCCGCTTCGTCCTGAAGCAGCAGGACGCCCAGCCCCAGCCCCTTCAAAATAATAGCGCCTAAAGTGTATTATGTAGTTAATATCTAAGAGTATTGCTCAGGTGAAAACCACATGTCCTTGTATAACCTGATGTAACCTTACATCTCTTTACCTGAAGACACCGGCTGTTTTACCTCTGCTTCTGTAAAGGCTCTATGCAGCATGTGGTCAAGTGATGTACAGTACTGTGTCTTTAGTTTTATTTTGTGTTTTGATGTTGACTTCACTATGAATGTGTCTCCATGGTCATGTTCGACTTTTGAGTTTCACTGAAAGCAGAATATGTAGCATATTATTATTATTATTATTATTATTATTATTAATATTATTATTAATATTATTATTATTATTATTATTATTATTATTATTTCTTTTCTTTTCTTCTTGCAAATAGCTTGCAAGCCACTGAATGTGCCTTAATGTGAAGTACAACAAAATAAATCTGAATTTTGCTTTTACTCACGATGAATGCAGTCATGGTGGGCTATGGCATGCTGACACATCGTGAAATGTGAAGCTTGTGGGAAAGGAGAGAGTGAGAGAGTGTTGAGTTTGTACAAACACTCTAACAAGTAGTGTTATTTATGTGTATGTGTCTAATGTTAATCATGTAAGTAACGACAGGTAATGCAAGTAATGTTAGTAATGAAAGTAACGACAGGTAATGTAAGTAATGTAAGTAATGACAGGTAATGTTAGTAATGACAGGTAATGTTACGAATGTAAGTAACGACAGATAATGTTAGTAATGCAAGTAACGACAGGTAATGTTAATCAAGGAAGTAATGACAGGTAATGTTAGTCGTAAATAATGACAGGTCATGTTAGTAATGCAAGTAATGACAGGTAATGTTAGTAATGTAAGTAATAACAGCACAGCATGGGTCAAGCAGAAACATCTTGGAAGACACATTTTAGGGAAACATTGATTATGTCGCTGATCTTGGTTTGGTAACCCTTAACAGTAAGGATACATTTATGAACCATTCGTTAACATTAGTTCTGGTAATAACCACTATTTTGTCTCTTCAGCATAGAGGTTTGGGTTAACCCTAAACCTATTGAATAATGTTTGAATTAAAACCTTCGTTAAAAAGAACACTACAGCTAAATGATTATTAGACCATTTGGTAACTTAATTAGTTATTTCAGGCTTATGACTGTATTAACTCATGTTACTTTATTGTTCATTTGGGGCAGCCGCAGCCTACTGGTTAGGGCTTCAGATTTGTAACCGGAGGGTTGCCGGTTCGAACCCCGACCAGTGCGAACGGCTGAAGTGCCCTTGAGCAAGGCACCTAACCCCACACCACCCCTAACCCCACCTCACCACCTAACCCCACACCACCTAACCCCACAGCTCACTGCATCAGGTTTAAGTGTGTGCTTCACCTCACTGTGTGCTTCACCATCACTGTGTTCTGAGTGTTTCACTAATTCACGATTGGGTTAAATGTAGAGACCAAATTTCCCTCACGGGATCAAAAGAGTAATGTACCATTACCATATGAATTCTTTCTATTTTTTCGCCCCTTATCTTTCATTCTTCATTTAAACCAGTCTTACACTTCTTAAAATACTTCCTTCATGTGTTGATCTCCAGCCGAAAGCTATTCTTAAGATGTCCAAAAAAAGAAAACCCCAGGCGACTTACCTGCTCGCCTTCACCTCACTGCCAAGACAGGCGGGGGAGCAAAGCCGACCAACAGGTTCCCAGACACGTGCCGATCAGGAAACTGGCACGGTGATGCTGCGGTTATAGGGCGCGGAGAGCAGCTCCCTCCACACTACCAGGTCTGCAGCAGGAGGGTGAGATCAGGAGGAGTCAGGAGTCTGCTGTTTACCCCCCCATCAAGCCATCGTCCATCCAGTAAGACGCCATTATCACAATATTTTACAACCCAAAACCTTTAGAGATCATGTTTTATGACCATGAAAACATGACCTGTAGCTGTCATGTGTCTTATTTCTGTACTTGTATTGTAATTCTGTAAAGCTGTCCAGTACGCCTTGTCTCTGAAAGCTGCCAGAGGAATTCACTTTTCATACCTACTGAATACAACGTTGTGAAGTATGAAAAGTTGAATAGCATGAATTGGTTTTATCGTCACTGCTCGAATCTCCGAGTTACATATTGCCTTCGAGCCGTCGCCAAACTAATGACACAAAAATTAAAACATCAACTCCAAAATGACTGTGTTCCCTCTGTTGAGACAGAGATGGCCAACGTGGTGGTGACCAACACCGTGATCAACACCTCCACGTCTCCCGGCATCCAGGGCTGGTCCACGGAGCTGTGTGACTGCTGCTCAGACGTTGAAACCTGTGAGCTGAAGCCCGCTTGATCCTTCCCCTGTGTGTTTTAGCTCTGTCACGCACGCCCCTGGCCCCACCTTGACAGGGGCTCCCTGAAGACACGCGTAGGTAGGGATGCCCAACAGCTAGGTCGTAGCTCAGTGGGTAGAGCGGGTGGACAGAGCGGGTCGTCCACTTACCGTAGGGTCGGCGGTTTCGATCCCCTTGATCCCCCTCCTCCTCCTCCAACTGTCCACATGTCAAACCCCGCAAATGTACTGATTGTAAGTCGCTTTGGACTAAAGCGTCTGCGAAATGCCCCCTTTACACTTTTACAGGTAAGTCGTAGATCCCCTAGGAATGGATTACACTGCGATTCCCATGTCAAATGTTTTTTGTTTATTAAATGTATATGACTAATTATTATTATTATTAAATGATTAATTTGAGCCCTGAATGAGGATGTAATGAAGGGAACAGAACGTCGTTCCGATGAGTGTGCTGTTCAGGCCTGAGATTCCAGGACAGGAGGGACTGCATGGTTCTAAATGTCCCGTCCAACATTTCTTCCCATTGTTTCTTCCTCCTTCCTGCTTCAAGAGAAGATAAGTGTCGCGCGCAGCCTCCCCCTTGGTCATCTTCGTCTATCTCCTCCCCCATTCCTGTGCTTCACTCCTCATTCCACTCACTCCTCCCGTCTGCTGTTTTGGTTTGAAACCAGAGCACAAAGTCCCGCCTCCCCTCGTTTCCTGCCGTCTAAATCAAAACATTCAGAAAAGAGATCTGAAAAACAGAAACCCCCCCAAAAGGAAGGAGAGCAGACCCAGACAGCAGGCGGGCGCAGGAGGACACGGGCTGAACACACGTGTCCATCACCTCCTCCTCATTCTCCTCCTGCTCCCCCCAGGCTGCTGTGCCTTCTGGTGCTTCCCCTGCATGCAGTGCAAGACCACCGGGGACTTTGGCTGGTGCTGTCTCATGCCACTGCTGGACTTCTTCTGCATCGTGTCCTGCTGCCTGCGCTCATCCATGCGGGAGCGATACGGCATCCAAGTAAGGGTGACACTGGATCAGTGGACGTGTAGATCGCCTGAGACCGCCGGAGAGGTCACGGCCCTGTGTCTCTCTGACGCAATCAAAACACTTTCACCCAAAATAGACTGAATAACAATTCCCTCTCTCCCTGTCTCTCTCTCTCCACCCCTCTGTCTCTCCCTCTGTCCTTCTGTCTCTCTCTCCCTCTGTCTCTCTCTGTCTCCCTTTCTCTCTGTCTCTCTCTCTCTGTCCCTCTCTCTCCCTCTGTCTCTCTCTCTCTCTGTCCCTCTGTCTCTCTCTCCCTCTCTCTCTCTCTTACCCTCTGTCTCTCTCTCTCTCCCTCTGTCTCTCTTACCCTCTGTCCCTCTCTCCATCTCTCCCTCTCTCCATCTGTCTCTCTCTTACCCTCTGTCCCTCTCTCCCTCTGTCTCTCTCTTACCCTCTGTCCCTCTCTCCATCTCTCCCTCTCTCCATCTTACCCTCTCTCCCTCTCTCTCTCTCTTACCCTCTCTCCCTCTCTCCCTCTGTCTCTCTCTCTCTCTTACCCTCTCTCCCTCTCTCCCTCTCTCTCTCTTACCCTCTCTCCCTCTGTCTCTCTCTCTCCCTCTCTCCCTCTCTCTCCCTCTCTCCCTCTGTCTCTCTCTTACCCTCTCTCCCTCTCTCCCTCTGTCTCTCTCTCTCCCTCTCTCCCTCTGTCTCTCTCTCTCCCTCTCTCCCTCTGTCTCTCTCTCTCCCTCTCTCCCTCTGTCTCTCTCTCTCCCTCTCTCCCTCTGTCTCTCTCTCTCTCTCTCCCTCTGTCCCTCTGTCTCTCTCCCCAGGCTTCATGCTGTCATGACTGCTGTACAGTGTTGTGGTGTTACCCGTGCGCCTGGTGCCAAATGGCGCGGGAGGTCAAGTTCCGCAAGCAGAGCCCTGCGGCCCCCCGTGGTCATCACCAACCAGGTGGTCTCGCTGTAGCACCCCCTCCCAGGCCACGGACCCCCGGGGGGCCCAACGTGAAGCCAGCCCTCCTGTGTGTTTCTGATCTAGTGGTCTTAGTGAAGACTTACCACTTTGGAGTAACTCTGTTGCTTGACCTTACATGAAAGATATTATTATATTATTATTATTATATTATTCAGGCCAAACCTGTTTCCCCATCAGCAGCCTTGAGAGGCATAGTTGTAAGTTACAACGAGATACGTGACCGTTGTCTGAGAGTTTTTTTAGTGTTCAAAGTCTGTGTGTGTTTTTCCCGTTCGTTTCCTTTACTCACGATCCCCTGGAGTGCTGTTTTGATTGGTCTGTTCTTTGCCTTGTCATTAAAATGACCCATCGTTGTGATTTGAACGTGTTGCGACACCACCTGTACAACTATACGCTGTTCGTCCACGCCGCCTCGAGGTGGCGCCAGATTCCCGTCTGGTCGTTGTCTTAGAAACCACCAGGATTGAGGAGGAAATGGAAGTCGGTTCAGGTTCACACCATGGTTCACACAGCGTGCCACAGCAAAACTTTTTTTTTGGTTTTTTTTTTAAAGGCACACTGCTCTTGAGTCGTAAAGCCATTCAGTACAGTGGGGTTCCCCTCTGATTTACCACCAGGCTGGTTCATAATATACACAAAGGTACTAAATGTTATCCCGCTGACACAGAGGCATTGATGGTGATATGTGATCAGAAGGAATCTCCACGAAACAATGATATTATTATGTAACTGGGTGGTAGAAAAAACAAGACGCCCACCCTCTCGTTAGGTTTCATTTATCCCACTGTAAGGCAGGAAATGGAAACTGGTATTAAGCAAATGCGCACATCGTGTTGAGAAGCATCCAGAGAGAAGCGCAAACAGTCAACAGGTTAGACTTTATTCCTCTTGTTTTCTTTTACCTTCACATATACATCCGTCATTAGGAGAGGGAGAGTAAAGTAAGACATCATTCAGTTGTTTCGCTCAATATGTCATTGTATTTTATGTGTAGTGCATTCGGCTTAGTAATCAGAGATTCAGTGAAAGTGATGAGGAAGTAGTATATCACAGCCTTATTATTAGGCTATTCGGTTATTTTACCCAACTCAGCGGTTGAGCACCTGTTGGTGCTCCGAGACAACGCCGCGACCTCGTCCACGGAGTCCTCTGTTCACGAGAAGGCAATTCTCGTCCGATTGTGTTTAATGGTCGTAAACTGACCCACATTGCATCTGCAGCCTCCATCTTTGGTCGTCCTCGCTGTATCTGCATGCCAAACACCAGCGTGTGTCGCGTACCGAGCAACTTAAGAGTCACTGGGTCACCAATTTGTGAAAAAGTGTAAACCCCTCACTGACTTGTTGACCGTTAGAAGACAACGGTGATTGATTTTTTGCGTGTGAAACTAAAAGGCAATCACAAAGACGATCACCAAAGCTGTGCGTAAAAGTGAACTGTTGAGTTTATCACCATTAGGCCTACATGCAATCAGGACGAGACTTCTGCTTTCATGCACAGGGAACCCCATAGATCCTGTTTATTAATCGCAAATGTGTCATAATCGTTGGCTTATGTAGTGATTTGATTTGCCGTTTGTTTCGGGGTTTTTTTGTTTTGTTTTTTGGCTTCCGTTCCCCCCATGATACTAGTTTGCTAACACTGCACGCACACGCACACATAAAACAGGCGCGTTGTGCTCAACAGTCACTCATCATTGTTGCGCGCCGCTGCCCAGACATGGCCTACCAGCAGCAGCCCCAGATGTTTACCAGCGTCACCACCACGCAGACTGTGTCGTCGGGCATGTGGAGCTCCGGCGTGTGTGACTGTTGCTCGGATATGGAAACCTGTGAGTCAAATGAGGGTGGACCGCGGGCTTGTAACATGTAAATCGGGGACAGTTGTAGTTCAGCAGAAAAGGGGAACTATATAACACTGACTATGATATCCATGGTAAACCAGTCACATCAGCAGCCATGTGTATGTTTAACTGGATGTAGTACAAATGTTTTCAGGTATAGGCCTAACATGTTTAACTCCTGCTTTACTACAGGAAGGGGGGGGGGGGGGGGGGGGGTGATAAACACATTGAAACAAAGAACCAGTAACACTGACATACTGAATACTACAGTCGTAGATCCAAGTAGTTTTTTTTTTTTTTTTTTTCAAAATGGAGGCAGATTTTTATTCCTCCCTTTGGTTAAATCCACCTTCCTCTTTGCCCTTGGCCTTGGTCTCCTTCTTCTCCTCCCAGGCTGCTGCGGTTACTGGTGCTTCCCCTGCATGCAGTGCAAGACCACCGGGGACTTTGGGTGGTGCTGCTGCCTACCCCTGGTGGACGTCTGCTGCATCGTGTCCTGCTGCCTGCGCTCCTCCATGCGGGAGCGATACGGCATCAATGTAAGGGGAGCTGCAGGCATGGAAGTAGTCTGATGGATGACGCAACGCAGATAAATCACTCCTGAAGTAATCCCTCTCTCCCACTCTCACTGTCTCTCTCTCTCTCTCTCTCTCTCTCTCTCTGTCTCTCTCTCTCCCCCCCCCTCTCTCTCTCTCTCTCTCTCCCTCTCCCTCTCTCTCTCTCTCTCTCTCCCCCTCTCTCTCTCTCTCTCTCTCTCTCTCTCTCTCTCTCTTCTCTCTCTCTCTCTCTCTCTCTCTCTCTCTCTCTCTCTCTCTCTCTCTGTCTCTCTCTCTCCCCCCCCTCTCTCTCTCTCTCTCTCTCTCTCTCTCTCCCTCTCCCTCTCCCTCTCTCTCTGTCTCTGTCTCTGTCTCTCTGTCTCTCGTAGGGCTCTGGCTGTGATGACTGCTGTCAGTTGATGTGGTGTTACCCGTGCGTCTGGTGCCAAATGGCCCGGGAGGTGAAGATGAGGGGCGGTTCTTCTGGCACCACTTCGGTGGTCACCACCCAGGTGGTCCAGGGTTAGGGTGCCCCGTTAGAGGACCCCAGGGGACCCCCAAGACCCCGGGGGGTCGTGGGGGTCTCGGGCTGGTTCAGAAGCCCACCGAGCAGCTGCACTCAGTTTGATTGTTTGATCATATTTTAAACCAGATTTAGCTTCTTTTTTTTATTCGTCTGTTATTACATTTTATGTCCACGTTGGCATTTCATAAACCGGAAGAGAAGTAGTTTAGAATATCGTATCTTATCATATCTTATTTAGAAGAGTTTATGTTCAAATATTTCACAACTGCTTATGTTATGTTGGCTGCACATACCTGACCTTCCCCATGCCCTCAATAAAATCATCCCGTTTTTTCAGATCATACAATGTTAATTATTGACTAATTATATTATTAACATGATACAGTGTGCCTGCTTTTGACCAACACAAAAGCCATGCCCTTCACGCCTACACAATCCCAACAAAAGTTTGATAGTTTATGATACCAGATACCTTCTTGTCGACAGCGAGTGGTCCGGTACCATCTGGAACCGGAGCAGACGTGGCAGAACTATCTGCAGCGGGATTATTTCCAAACCAGTCTCACAGCAGTTCGCGAAATAGTCGCAAATTTTTATCTATTGATTCGTGTACATGGACACAAATTTCCCTTTTTTTCGTGACACTCAGCACGACTTTCATTATAACCCTAACCCCTAAACCCTTACTGTTACCCTACCCCTAACCCTTTTAACCTAACCCTAACCCCTAACAATGACATCATAGGGTTAGGTTATCATTAAGAGAACTGGCGGCGAGTCCTCAGGCAGCTTTCGCTGGCGTCTTCACCAAGAGGCTCATGGGTACTGTAGTATTTACTGTCAAAACGTGGTGCAGGCACGAATGATACTTGAAAGTCGTGCTGAGCGTCAAGAAAAAAAAAAGAGAAATTCGTGTCCATGTACACGAATCAATGGATTACATTTCATGACTTATTTCACGAACTGCCGTGAGAGTGGGTTGTCTGTAACCGGACCGGATGCGGCCAAACTATCTGCAGCGGGTTGATTTCAGACCGCTGTTGATTGTGGCTGCTGGTGTGTTTTTCATACTCGTCGGTTTCCTGAGTCCAGTGCGGGTGCATCAACGGCTCTCAGCTTAACCTCAGCCAACAAAGGCAAACTGAAAGTGAGCCGCAGACTGTCAGCTCCAGCAGCGCCTGTGGGCACTCGGTCCCTCCAGCTGCCTGTCTCACCTCTTCAGCTCCGCTCGTTCGCTGAATCCCTCGGCTGCGCGGGGTCCGATCCAGTAGCCTACGCGCTGGGACCTTCTTTTCTTTGGGTCAACAGAAAGTAAATATTTAACTTGTGCTCTCACGAGTGACCCTAAACGTGGTGTGTGTGTGTGTGTGTGTGTGTGTGTGTGTGTGTGTGTGTGTCTGTGTGTGTGTGTGTGTGTGTGTGTGTGTGTGTGTGTGTGTGTGTGTGTGTTTGCATTCCCATGAGGGCTACAGAAGTGGACATTCGTGGACACAGAAGTAACAAGCGATTTACTTTTGACAGTCACATGAACATCTGTGTTGCTTCACAAGTACGTTGGGATATGTTTTGGGCTTTCGATTGCCCATAAAGTCCCACAGTGGGGACTTTATGAACATTGTCACACAAACTGCAGACAATGTCAGTGAAGCTTTCAAAGTGGCTGTCTGTGCTCCTTGTAACTGGACCGTTGGAGGGAGAGACGGCCTGTTTCAGCCCTCAGTAGCACCAAGCGTATTGCATAATCCAGGCTCAATTTCACCTCAGGGATGCATTTTTGTGTGACGCTGTCTGACACCAGAATAACCGACTGCTGCCACTGAAAAAAAACCCATTTCATTCTGCATCACGCCGTCATCTGCTGCGTCTTGTATTGAATGTCCTCTTCATTCACATTCATTGTACATTGCGTAATTTACATTGCTGAAATCCCCATTGTGGGCTTCCCTGTCGACTTATACCATATATTTCCGTTTAAATATCTTTTATTATTTTTGTATTTGCCAGATCGAGTGGAATAATTTAATAATCGAATGGATGATACTGTCAGAGAATGATTATGTTAGATTTTAGATTAGATTTTAGATATCTTATTTAGATTATCTTAGTTTTTTCCCTTTTAGTTTATCAGCAAGTGGGTATTTTTTGTGGTATGAGGTAATCTCGATATGAAGTCAGAGTATCTCATTACAGCAAGAAAAAAGGCACTTCAAAAGTGCACAGCCTCAGCTATTTCAGACGTGCGAAATCACCCTCGGTCTCGCTCTCTCTCTCTCTCTCTCTCTCTCTCTCTCTCTCTCTCTCTCTCTCTCTCTCATGATCAAGATCATGTTTAATCGCCCTTTGGACCTGATATGATCTGTTGTTTGCAGAGCAAGAGCACACACACACACACACACACACACACACACACACACACACACAAAATAAACAAAAAGTACACTTGTTGCTCAGAAGCGACCACTACTGTGCAAACCGGTGACTATAATACTAGTATATTATAGTATTATTAAGTAGCCTATTACAGCAGCACACGTTGCTCCAGCGTAGTCGCTCCATGGCAGGTGGGACATGTTGAAGTATATCTGCACAGCGGCTCAGACATCTGCTAAGAAATGCAAAATTTGCGTTGCCAAGAAAAGGGCTAGACAGGATGGAGCTGTATACCACCGATACAGGATGTGAAAACTAGCGGCCTCCGGTGTTTGAAGGGATGAGTAACCGTGAACAGACAGCCATCTCTTTCTTGCGACAGATACCGAGAGATAGGCCTATAATTTTCTTGTTGACTCAAGTCGGTTACTGGTTGTCGGTGCTGTTGTCTTTATGGCTGTCGGCATTGGAGTTGTTAATCCCTGAAGGGTAATTGGGTCGCCATAGCAGCCAGGGTCAATAAGAAAAATTGAAATATAATAAAATACCAAAAATAAAAAGAATAAAAAATAAAATAAATACAAAAATGCAGTAGAATTGTAAAAATACCATAGAATAGTGATCTGATATATACTATCAGTATGAAATTAATATGATATATAATATCAGTATGGAATGTAATTAACACTATATCACATATGATGTGAAATACAGTTGTATATGTTTCGGTTGAATTACAGGTTGATTTAGTCGAGTTCTGTGATGGACATGACTCATAACTCATACATACATTTATGAGTCATTTCAGTAATTCAGCATGTGCATCATACTCATATCTGGTAACACTATGCAACGGTGGTTGGTAGATCATGGTTAATTCATTCATTTTAATCATTTACTAATGGTGTTCATGTTGAACTGTGGACCAGCTCAAACAAAGCATGGATGGCTGTGGTTGTCTTTCAGAATCCAAAGTGGGGTTAGAGATTAGAGGTATCGCCCTCACCCCCACCCTAATGCTTTATACCGCGGCCGGTTACTGCATTAACAACGGTCTGTTCATGGTTCGTTTGTGTTGCCTTATTGTAAAAGTGTTAACCAAACAGCGATCCAAACACAACGCCGATCAGGGCAGCAATGTGACCGGCCCACTTTCAGAATGTTTACCTTGTGATTCTTTGACAATCAGTAGTCCGTGTACAAGCGGTGTCGTCTCAAATCTTTGATCTGAACAGGGCCTGATGGAAACACTTCAGGGAACGGTCGTGGTCTGGGAGGTTCACAGGATGCTGCACAATGTGGCTTTGTGGAGCGGTTCTGAGTGGTCCTCAAAGCCCCAGAACCAGTGGTGATGCATGGAAAGACTGCATTCCCGGAGAAGGTGCGGTGGGAAATGGACTGCGCTTATAGCGCTTGTATAGACACACACATACACACAGAAACACACACACACACATACACACACAGACACACACACACACACACACACGAACACACGCACACACACGAACACACGCACGCACACACATACACGCAAGCACACACGCACGCACACACACACACACACACACACACACTATGCAAGTACTTTGAAGTTGAAGGGGTTATCCGGTGGGCCCTGCTGCTTCACACACCCAGCCCCGCCCCCTGACAGGCGGGCACGGCGAGCGGCGCCTGACGTCCCGGCGCCCTCCTCATTGAGGTGGAGTGACAGGAGCGCCCCGGGGCCACGAGGTCACCGCCTTCTACCCAACAGTACCGCCGATAAGGGGGGACCAGGGGTCAGGGGTCAGGGGGTGTCAAACTCATTTTCACCCCCAGGCCACATCAGTATGATGGTTGTCCTGAAAGGGTTGTGACTGTAAGACTTGATACATCTAAGTACTTCTTAACATATTGTTCAGTAATAATAATAATTATTATTATTATTTACATTGAGGGCATTTAGCAGATGCTTTAATCCAAAACTGACTTACAAAGAGTACATTTGTCATAAGAAGGCGAAACATTTCATTGCTGCTAATACAGTAAGAAAGTCACCAGAACAAGTTTCAAGCATTTCAATTGCTGTGTTAACCATTGATAGTATACAACATCTCTGACTGAGTGCCAAGTTACAAAGAGAGATGAAAGTGCCAAGACGTACAACAGAGAAGAGCATGAGGGTGGGGTTATGTAGGGTTCAGGTGAACTCTGAACAAATACATTTTATTTGGGGGCGCCTTTCAGGACACCCTGCAGGAGAATATAAAAACAATATAGTTTAATAGTCAAAACAGCCAGTCATGGCAAAGACATGCATGGCATGAATAAAACAAGACAAGACATAAGGTGGGTAGACCTGAAGACAGAAGCTACGGGGCTTCCTGTGGGCGGAGAGCCCCCACATGTCATTTCCTGCATGCTGCTGCATTTAAGGGTGACCTGGTGGAGATCCTGAATTTATTCTGGTGGGGGGTGAATCTGTCAATCTATCTACCAATCCAACACATTGTGTAGTTTTTAACAGTCTCAACGGTAGAATGTTAGATTTGAGGATGAAACAATAAAACAAGAGGAGACATAAGGTGGGTAGACAAGTGTGGGAGGGCAGAATACAACACTGATACTGTGAAGATGAGCCAAGAGGACAGTACACTGAACACTACAGTGAATAGGACAGTTTGAACAGGTGAGTTTTGAGGGGGGATTTGAATGCTGTTATGGTTTCAGACTGTGGGATGTGTGGGGGCCGGGAGTTCCACAGCCTGGGAGAAGTGCAGCTGAAAGCTCTAGCACCCACGGTGCTGAGGCGTGACGTGGGGGTCAGCAGAAGGCCGGAAGAAGATGAGAGCAGGGAACGAGAAGGGGTGTAGTCCTGGAGGAGGTCAGACAGACAGGTGGGGGGTGTAGTCCTGGAGGAGGTCAGACAGACAGGTGGGGGGTGTAGTCCTGGAGGAGGTCAGACAGACAGGGGGGGGGTGTAGTCCTGAAGGAGGTCAGACAGACAGGTGGGGGGTGTAGTCCTGGAGGAGGTCAGACAGACAGGTGGGGGGTGTAGTCCTGGAGGAGGTCAGACAGACAGGTGGGGGGTGTAGTCCTGGAGGAGGTCAGACAGACAGGTGGGGGGTGTAGTCCTGGAGGAGGTCAGACAGACAGGTGGGGGGTGTAGTCCTGGAGGAGGTCAGACAGACAGGTGGGGGGTGTAGTCCTGAAGGAGGTCAGACAGATAGGTGGGGGGTGTAGTCCTGGAGGAGGTCAGACAGACAGGTGGGGGGTGTAGTCCTGGAGGAGGTCAGACAGACAGGTGGGGGGTGTAGTCCTGGAGGAGGTCAGACAGACAGGTGGGGGGTGTAGTCCTGGAGGAGGTCAGACAGACAGGTGGGGGGTGTAGTCCTGGAGGAGGTCAGACAGATAGGTGGGGGGCGTAGTCCTGAAGGAGGTCAGACAGACAGGTGGGGGGCGTAGTCCTGAAGGAGGTCAGACAGACAGGTGGGGGGCGTAGTCCTGAAGGAGGTCAGCCAGACAAGTGGGGGGGAGTTTTTTTTTTGCAGAATCTAGTAGACTAGGGGTACCTCTTTAAGATTTAGGAGGGTGCCCGGTGATATCCCTTGGGCAATTCCGCATGTTAACCCTTTTTATTCAATGTGCTAAATATAAGGCGAGACACTACAGGTGAATAGGGTAAAAAAATTAACTAGCAGATATCACTATGAAACTTCACAAGTTGATTACTTACTCGAATATGAAAAAAAAATGTATTACAAGTTTTCTGTAATTTAATGTTATAATATGCAAATTAGGTATGATGTAATTAAATATGCGCTGATTAGCATAAACTTTAAACAATAAAATCTGAACATTGGATAAAGCCAGTTTCAAAATTATTTTTTCATTTTGTTGACATATTAGATTAAACGTATTTTACAAAGGGAATTATGGATATCTCGTTTAGTTATTCAGTAAATCAGAAAATACTGCCAATAGCCTTTAAAAAATAAATTTTCATATCAGCCTGTTATGGCATAAAGAACAGCAAGAACATGTCACACACAAAGTTGGTAGTATGGGGGGCAAAGAATGGAAAATGTCATACATCTTCAGCAAATTTGGCTGCTCTTCCACCAACTACAGAAGCATTTATTGAAAATGTGAAGAGGGCCCACTTTCAAGCAGTCTTGTGGCGAACACTCAATATAAATCCTCCTCCAAGACTGAACCCTGAAGAATATGGATGGAAAAAAGACATAAGCAATAAGCTACTGAGCCCAACGAGTCTACCAGAAAATGTCTTGCACCAGACTATATTTTGGAGATGATCAGATGTGGCTGTAAGAGTGAAACCCCTTGTAGCTCTAACAGATGCAGTTGCCAGATGAATGGTGTGCCGCATACATGATTGCCAAAGACATGTGCCCTATCAGCACCGTTAGCGACCCGGCGTTCAATAAACTGATAAACACATTGGACAAGCGGTATGTGTTACCACCACGTCACCATTTCGGTAGAATTGCGCTGCCTGCCCTTTATGACGAATGTTGCGGAAAAGTGTCAAGAGCATTATATTTTGCCACCACAACGGACCTATGTTTGAGTCGCACCATCAAAAACATTTTTAGATTTTTTTTTTTTTAAATCAATGAATAATCGTCTTTAATAATCGCAATTACAATATCAATCAAAATAATCGTGATTATCATTTTTGACATAATCGAGCAGCCCTAAACTGTTCCTTCCCTGGCCTGCGCTGCTGTCTGTCTCTCTGATCACTGAGGGGAGGAGCTGCTCTGCACACAGCGCACATGGGGGAGGGGGGGGGGGGGGGGGGGGGGGTGGCGATTAATCGGCTATCGGCTTTTTCCTGCTCCAAACTATCGTTATTATATCGGCCTTTAAAAATTCACTATCGGTCGACCTCTATCTGATATACATAAATTTGTTAATTGACATAGAAAAGGTTTACATTTTCCAAATTGTAAAGTACTGTCTGAATAACTATCACAGAAAACTGTGTTTTAGTACATTTTATTTGAGTTGATTTGCATTTGATATGGGTACTCACCTTGAAATGAGAGGTATTTCCTATTTTTTCATGATTTTGATGATATTTCATGATAGTTATGGGTGTGAACAGCCCTCACTCTGAGAACAAAATCTCCACTTCAGGAGCATCTACATATACCAAACTTTCCAGTCTTATACCTAACCATATTTAGAAGGTTTTTACAGAGGGATTTGTTAATATATTATTCTTAGCTTGATTTCTATGACATTTCATTCCTAAAAACATGGCGAAAATTGATTTTTTTTTAAAGGCTATTGGCAGTATTTTCTGATTTAGGCCTACTGAATAACTAAATGAGAGATCCAGAATTCCCTGTGTAAAATACTTTTCATCTAATATGTCAACAAAATAAAAAAAATGAAACTGGCTTTATCCAATGTTCAGATTTTACTTTTTTAAGTTTATGCAAATCAGCGCATATTTAATTACATCATGCCTAATTTGCATATCCAAAGATTAAATTACAGAAAACTTATAATACATTTATTTTTCATATTGATCTAAGTAATCAACTGGTGAAGTTTCATAGTGATATCTACTTGTTAATTTTTTTACCCTATTCACCTGTAGTATCTCGCCTTATATTCAGGACATTGAACAAGAAAGGCTCAATATTGAGAGTTGCCCAAGGGATATCACCGGGCACCCTCTCTAATCTTAATGAGTTACCCCTTGGCAACAAGATACAGCACAAAAAAAAACTTTAACCGACAAAACCAGGTTCACC
>JAXIVH010000225.1:91705-164205 GCA_036785325.1 Urophycis tenuis | reverse complement strand
TCCAGCGCTACTGGGTCCTGGGTTACTGGTCCAGCGCTACTGGGTCCTGGGTTACTGGTCCAGCACTACTGGGTCCTGGGTTACTGGTCCAGCGCTACTGGGTCCTGGGTTACTGGTCCAGCGCTACTGGGTCCTGGGTTACTGGTCCGCAGTCGACCGCTGGCCTGACTGGTGCCTCAGGGGACTGCATTCAGAACACACCGCAGTGAATCTGTGGCTACTTCCCCCTTTATTATGATGTTCACTTTATACTCCCTTCTCTCTGCCTCCCTCTGCCTGTGTGTGTGTGTGTGTGTGTGTGTGTGTGTGTGTGTGTGTGTGTGTGTGTGTGTGTGTGTGAACAGTACTCCCATGAGTATTTTGCTTGCAGGAAATGGATAAGCGATGAGCAGGGGGATGGGTGGGTATATGGAGCATCCGGTCCCTTGTTTTCAAATCCACTTGAATTCCCCCTGCGTGGTCTGAAGGGAAGCTGCAGAGGAAACCCAGAAGGTCATCCAACTGACCAGGGGGATGAGCCGGAGACGCTCACCTTGTAGAATGAGTGGCGACTCGCTCGCTCAACGAAAGGGGAAGGCAGAGTCAAACATCAACACATTTCACAAATCATATAGTTTAAGGGAAGGACCCAGCAAAATAAGCAAAATAATGTCCTGCCTTACTAGGAGGTTATGCATTCCTTTGTGTTTAACGCAAATTGCGGGCATGTGGGCTAACTTTATAACATGGAGTAGCCCACATGGACCACAGGACCAGCCATAGGCCGGATTACTAACCAGTGGATAATAACACACACACACATACACACACAAACACACGATATGAAGTTAACGTCAGTTCATTGCAGGGGCGGCTCTAGGTTCTGATTTGGGGGGGCTCAGCCCCCAGGAAGCCACAGGAGGGGATTTTGAATATCTTAGATGTGATTTCCTGCATTCTGCTGCATTTAAGGGTGACCTGGTGGAGATCCTGAATACATTCTGGTGGTGGGTAAATCTATTTATATATCTATCAATCCAACACATTGTATATATTTTTTAACAGTTTCAACGGTAGAATATTAGATTTGAGGATGAAACGATAGGGTGGGCCACCCAAAAAAGGTCTAGCTTTGCCACTGATTTTCATCATTATGTTGTTGTTTATTTGACGGCAGAGATCCGGGGCTATTCCCAGAAGATCTGGTTCTATAGCCTCGAATGACCAGGTCCAGAGAGATGGAATAAACAGTGTGACGACACTCCCATAGACCTCCGTTGTAAAAAATGCCGGCGCTTGATCCCGCCTACTTCCGGGGTATGGAGCTCGGAATAGTTCCAAACACTGTCATTTGAGCGTTGGATCTCTTTCACTTACATTGCTGCGCATCGATTAGTTCCAGAGGTAAGTTGCTGAAATATTGACCTCTTTTCAATTATCAACCGTCTATATTGTATCAGAGGCCCTTTGTGATGCTTATACTGGTCTTCATTTGTTTATGCACAGCGTAATTATCTATATTTTATCGTGGTTGTTAGAACCAATTTTCAAGCATTGCCTGCTAGCTAGTTAGCAAATTAATCCTTTTCTGTTTTACCAGAGCCCTCTCTGCTCTCCTTCTGAGTAATTTCTCCATTCTGAGCTGCCTCATTAGACCCTCCACCTGAGCCCGGTCACAACTGGCCCTTGGCAGTCTGGTTCCTGGAGCACCTGACCCTGGCAAACTGGCCTCTTCAATGGTGACCCCTGACTGACTGGTCCCTGGCAGTCTGCTGACATCTCTTTCACTCTCTCTGTCTGTTATGTCCCTTTCATTCTCTTGGATCACCACCTCAATTTCTCCCTCAATCTCTGTAACAATAACAAGGTATTCTTGCTGTTATATGTGTATGCTGCCTTTAGATTTAGTGACATTCATCTAAGTTAATGTATTGGCAATGGTAAAGTACAAATAAATCTGAAGATTATCTATATGTGGTATATGAATCTTGAGGAAATCCTTGAACGCATTAGGAGTGTAGTCTATCCTTGAATTATATAACATGGGAAACATTGTTACCTGCATATATCATACCAATGTTTGATGTGCCATAATAGGTGTGGTCATCATTCCTGCCATTAACCACTGGAGGCCTACTCCTTGATGTGGCTTTCCTCCTTTTTGGCTTAGGTCGATGGACAAATAACGTTGGCAAAGCATCTGGCCTCAACCTCAGATTTCCTCCAGATTTGCTGGCAATAAATTGGTCATCTTCAAAGTGTACCTGTAGGTAGGCTTGTAAAATCAGTTTCCACTGCACACTTCAAATGTCACTGAAGAGTCAAAATTCTCTACACTTTGAGATATGATGCCCTTTAAAATGTTTACAAGTCATGTCACTTCTGTGAACATTACTTACATGACAGAGTTTTCTGTTGTTGTTGTCCTCTGTCAGACACAGGTTTTTTCTGTTGACCATTGCCATCCATCTCTTTCTTCGCTCAAGGTTCTTGGGGAAGCCATACATACGGAACCCCTTCTCAGACCGATTGAAGCATCCAAACGCTGCACATCCAACCATGGTATGACCACTGGTCTATTAAAATGTTGGTTGTAAACAATAGCCATCAGAACTCAGACATCATTGAAAATCACAGAAAGCGGGCGACAACCACTAATGTCCCTCTGACTTGGATTAGGTAACAGGTCAGAGTACATGACCAAACCAGGATCCTCCTCTCTCACTCTTCATTGTGTTTTGTGTTCGCTCAGGGCTGTTATAATAACTGTTGTGGTAATGACACAATGTACGGTATGTTAGTGATGTTAGAATATGTTGTGATTGGGTTGTCGAAAGTATATAGCGCTACCTGCTGTGTCCTCTGTTGAGTCTGCTTTCTGTATTAACTAACTGTATTCTCTCCCCTTATTCACCACTGTCCCTATTCTTACTCTGCTTTTTAGGGCCAAGGAAATACTATGAGAATGAGGATGTCCCTTTCACCAACCTTTGTTTTTTTCTTCAAATTTTCACACAAGCAAGCACACATTCTTGTTGTCTGTTTATTGTTTAATAAAAAATATTTTATTTGAAAACCTTCATTTTTATCAGCGATCCTTACATTGATGTCTCAATAGCTGTAGGAGTTACAAGTGTTTTGTTATTTACATACTATACTATAAACAATAATCTATACAGCTATACAAGAAATAAACAATTCCTATGATTGTGCAATAACAGAACCAACATATACTTATGGATGTGAAATAGTAGTTATTAAATAATAGTTAATTGCTTAAGTTACTTGGGTTGAGTTAATGCTACCCTGACTCTGTGCACTAACTCAGAGCCATAGTGAAAAATCTTAATAGCTCTGCACTTATCTATAGACCCAAACATACACGCATAAATGAGTTTTTATTCTGTAATAGTTTTGATAATATGTGTATGGCTTAATCTTAAAATTATATTCTTAGTCTTAACATCATCATGTTTCACGTTGTGGTGCTGGGGGTGGCAACTTTCATCAGAAGAAGTGAGCTAGCTGATGGGTGAATGCTGGACGGACCGCGGCAGACCTCTCAGCGCTACCACAGCTTTTCGTTGTCACCCTCCCTCTCCAAATGCAAAACTGACATTACCAAAAATGTAATAATGTAATAACGGCTGAAAAAGTACTTGGGTGTGTTTTTATTTTAATATTTACCGTTCAATAAGACAATCGCTGCTGTCTGTCCCATAGAAGAACATGACAGCCAGCGTATGTTTGGAACTATTGGGGCTTACATGAACCACGTGACTGCCCTGGCGGCGACATCATAGAGTGTCGCAACCATAGACTGTATATATATGGTCGCAACTCTTTCTCTCTATGGCACTGACCAGGTCTAACGACGCGCGCCGTAGAACTTCCTGCGGGTATCTACCGCGCCCTAGAGGCAGTCTACTCGTAGCTTCTAATTGTGTTTTCTAACGGAGCTATTTTATCTATTTGTGCTTCCAAGCGAGCAAGCTGGCCCTACCTGCTCATTCCTTCTCTCTGAAATCCGCTTCCCATGTTCCCAAGGCAACCAGCGATGCCTTTTTTTTTCTTCTTTTTTTTTATATTCAGTTGTCGACAATGTATTGACATGCGACTAACACCTCAGCTGGTAGGTATTCAACTAACTTTATTAAACATTTCGTTACGGTACAGTACCCAGCTACGGTGGCCTCTTAGGAACATAATAGTGTCTCGCAGGATATCCTTATAGACAAGTGAACAGACACAGTCCAACAGAAAGCAGTACACTTGCTTCAGCTTTCTCAGGAAAGCGCCCTTGTTACCCTTTTAGAGGGTAAGGTGGGCATCTCAGAAGGTAGAGGTGACCCAGAGACAGGACAGGTCAACAAGTGTAGCCCATGGAATTACATGTTACACGGACACAATACGTTCAGGGTTCTTGTAGCTTTAGTTTTATTGTTAACCACACTTGTAACAGGTCATTTTAACAGAATGCTTCAGCTACCGAGTCCTTTTAGAGAACATTTTATGTACCTTTACAGTTTACAGCAGCTTTGAGCACGAAATTGATTTAAAAGAAAAACAAAGACAACAAAATACGGCAGTGGGCTACGAATTCCAACCAGTTTCACCAAACCCACATGGAACTTCCTGGAGATGCACAACTCAACACACTGTCATCATGCACTTGAGAACACAGTGGTCGACGGATGGCGCCCAAACTTCCACGACAGGAGTTTCAGTAGTAGGCTATCTACTACTTCACACGACGGGCTGACAGCACCGTCCACGCTGCAAATCTCCAGGTTGTTCGCACGGAAAAAGTAAGAAAGTTCATGATGCACTCGGCGGAGGACCAATAATACTAGTACTAAATGCTGCCACCTGGTGATCAAAGTGCGTAATAGCAAGTAAGACTGTGGTGGCCTACTTACAATCTGCTTCACACTTTACTTGGATTTAAACAATGTTACACTCAAAAGAAAACAACAAAGAACACATGCATTAACATTCAAACAACTTTGAGAGCTATAGCAAACCTAAGTGGAAAATTACATCTGATAGATTTACCACCGGGCTACACAAGTTAAACAAGTATATAAATCATGCATCAACAGATAGGGAAAAACAGGCACATAAACCAGATAACTTACTTGCATGTGGTATAAGTGTTCAAAAAGCATGAGTGCTCACAAGAATGATAAGCAAAAAAAGGCGTCTGGGTTCATTTTCCATCACACCATCAAAGTGTTCAATGCCACACGATGGGGGAGCAGAGACCGATATCCATACTTCCCCTACTTACTATACATGAGTCCAGCGTCTCGTCACCAGCGATATGCTAATGACCCCCGAAACGTCCACACCCTCTTTTAGGTGAAGGAAGTGGGCACTTTGCCACTACTGTTGACAGAACAGTAGGCTACTTCCATGAGCAGGCACCATGCCTAAAAGCTGCTGTGTTGTATTTCGCAATGCTAACCACAACAAAATAAGGATTTGCGATTTAGTGTGTTGCCACAAAAAAAGGGAAGGTAAAAGAAGGGATTTGTGGTTCCAGGCATTCGGAAGAGAGAATCCCGATGGGAGGCTGTGGGACCCGGCGTCTACATTTGTTTACGTCTGTGGCAAACACTTTGTTACAGATTAGTAGCTAAAGTCAGTTGATGTCCGATGTTAAAGATGTATAATCTAATAATGAAGGAATGAATGAAACTTTGCGAACTACTAGGAGCTGTGATTACATGTCATAGTTCAGCTCCGAGTTAGCCTGCACCACCTAGCACTAGTGCTATCATGGTTGCACTCTGCATGTTAAATGCGCTATAAAAATAAAAGTGACTTGACTTGAATGAAAATAAATTGTTTTGGTGCCCTCATCTTCATTCATGATTCATTCATTCAGTCCACAACTGGCCATTCAGACACAAAGACACACAGATTCCAGCGTGAACGTACATCCGACATTGCCGATTAATTTAAGTTTTTCTAAAGAGCGACACCGGTCAGGACTTGGAAGAGAGTTGGTATAACTGGTCTGCTGGCTGGCCAT
This sequence comes from Urophycis tenuis, assembly GCA_036785325.1. Classification (NCBI taxonomy): domain Eukaryota; kingdom Metazoa; phylum Chordata; class Actinopteri; order Gadiformes; family Phycidae; genus Urophycis; species Urophycis tenuis. The sequence continues at coordinate 158,189 of JAXIVH010000225.1, read as the reverse complement.
AGCATTAGATCGGTATAAATGGCTATATATAATACTTGGGTAAAGTTCAGAAATGTAATGCACTGAAATTCTCATAGACCCCCATTAAAATATTTCCGGGTAGTTTCACCTAAAAATGCCCGGATGTGTCAAAAAAGTGGGAGGTACCCGGATTGTTGGACTCATGTATACTTAGTTTGAGTACGTAGGGTGTTCCGATTCGATCAAAAAGAAGTGTACTCAACGGACCCGGATGGTGCCCTCAAAATGGTGAGTATGCAGAGTATGCAACGTGCACACTATCCATACTCAACGGCAGCCATCTTAGCTACGTAGCAGAAGAGGCGGAGCCAGGCTGAGCCACGCTCAGTTCAAAAACAGCCAGACGTCAGTGGGCGTAATGGATTCACGTGTGTTTGGCGGGTGACGCGGTCGCGCAGCTGATGGTAATTTCTGGTAAGTGCACCACAGGTTCCATCTGAAAAAAATGTTTTAACATGAGAGTCAATGGAAAAATGCTGGGGCGATTTTCCTCAATGGAACCATTTGAAACGCGACTTGAATCTGACGATTCTGATTGGACAATGACGCCGGACACCAGTAACTATGTTTGCTGTGATAGAATTGGCAGTGACCATTGAGAAAGGAATATTTAAGGATGTTTGGTATTGGTTAGGAAAACAAATCCTCTTTCTCCCAGTCGTGCGTCGCCCCAAATCGCCCCGATACACCGTCTGCCTGTGCTACCACAGCACCTTACAGTTCTACAGGGTCAGCCCCCAACGGGCCTTGTAACAACTTCACTGTTCTTTATGTGGGTGAAATATGTGTCTATGTGTGTGTATGTATAAGCCAGGGCTGCCCAATTTGGGGCCCGTGGGCCAACTTTTGCCGATTATTTTTGGCCCGCTGCCAATGCTCAAATTGTTAATACTTTGAACTATTATTATGTGCCAGCAGTCAGAGTATTAATATTATCTAATATTATCTTTTAATATTTATTTATTGTTGCACTTCTTCTCCTGACCACAAATTAACATTGTTTGGGGTTAGGGTGGCGCTGTTGAGCTCCCGTCAGCTTAAATCGACTGGTCGAAGGCACAGGCCTGTATTATTATTTTTATGCAGCAGTAATTTGGAAAATCAACAGCAGTGTTGATTTTCCAAATTACTTTGTATGTTTATTTTGCACAGTTATATCATAGCCATATTTAATTTAATGCACCGCAACATGTCTAATTTTGGCCCGTGACCCTCCACCCCGAGCAATTGTTGGCCCTCCACTCAGAAGAATTTGGGCACCCCTGGTATAAGCTAATGGATATCAAAAGTTTCGGTCTATCTATCTGTCTAACTAGCTCACCTGCAGCTAGTCATTCTCAACTTGGTGTTGAACTAGCACATGCAGCACATGTGGTTAACCCACCTTGAGATCTGGTTGATTTCAAAGTAAAACAACGGAAGTTCTGCATATCAGTTTCAGACTTTCCACACTTACGTGTCACCCCTTGTGACTTGTTAGTTCATTTGAATTCAACTCTGCTTCGGGAAACTTCCCTTTTAGTTTCCAACTAGCTATGAGACATCTACTTCTCTTATTTCATCTGCTCCATGGTAAGTTTACAATAAATGAACTCGCAGTCATAGAATGTGTTAGTTATATTTGTCTTTCATTCATGTGCCATGTGTCTGCTGAATTGTACTGTACATCAAGCCCATAGTAACTTTAAATCAACGTGTAACTGACTTAAAGCCAGTGAACCCAAAGGCTTTTTTGTTTCAAAGGTATTTGCTCTAGGATCGTCAACAGTAGTCCATGCCATTTTTCACTTCCTCGTTACTCAGGTTTTTTTTGCTTTTTACCCTGAACGCAAGTATATACTTAACATAACCATGGTGCACTGGAGATACAGATATCTAAGGCATTTAATTACAATCACAGTAATCATTATTATTATTGTTGTTATTTATAAAGCGGTTGTCCTGCCTTCACCATCGTGTGGTGCTGAACAACTGAATTCCATTGAGTCCACCCAAATGTCAACTTCTGCCGAGGGTTGGTGCTGTGTGTATGGGCCCGGCTGTGGTGGCCCCGCCCTCTTGGCCCGGGTCGACCCCCCCCCCCCCACGTGAGGTGGACCACCGGCAGGAGAGCTGCAGACACAGCTGACCCCGCTGACCCTTGTTTCTTCCAGCGGTGGAGGGATGGAGTCGGCCGGTCGTGGGCTTCCTGGGGGACAGTGTGACCCTTTCCCCCACGGATCTAGACAAGCCCCTGTGGAACATCACCGACATCAGGTGGCACATACTGACCAACGACACCTGGATCGCCACCTTTATCGACAGGCACCTCAAAACGGAGCTTTTCTGGTCCTACAGGGGAAGGCTCCACCTCAATGCCTCCACAGGTAAGCAGCACATGGCAGGGCGTAGGCCACAGATTGGACCCCCCCGCCCCCAGGAGGAAGGGGCCTCCCCCCTCCTCCCCCCTCCTCCCCCCTCCTCCCCCCTGCTCACCACTAGGCGCTCTGGATGACGGCGTTGCATTCCTGACGACCGACGGGCGTCCCTCCGTGCACCGCCTTGACGTTGTGTTCGCCGTTTCTTTTTTCCCCGCTTGCTTTGGCGTTGTGGCCTGGTTGCCAGGTGACCTGGTGATCAGGGACCTGACTGCACGGGACGCCATGCAGTACGTGGTGGAACTGGGTCTCCAAAGAGGTCAAGAGATCATCCGCGAGTTCGACCTCAGGGTTGAACGTAAGGAGTCTTTACTGTGTTTACAATTATAGCGCTCCATGTATACAACATATGATAATCGATGCAAATCTAGTAACCACCGCCGCTGCGGCGTACAGGTCACCTGGCGCGGCCCAACGCCACCGTGGCCATGAGCGCGCTGGCCAATGGAAGCTGCGTGGCGGCCCTCCGCTGCTCCTCGCCCGACCCGCGCGTCAACTTCTCCTGGAGCGCCAGCCCGGCCGACGGCCACCCCGCCGTCTCCCAGGGGCTGGGCCAGGGCACCGCCTTCCTGTGGACCAACATGGTGCCCGGCCGCGCCCTCCACTTCACCTGCAGCACCGCCAGGCTGGGGCAGACCACCAACAACACTGTGGTCGCGGAATGTAGAGGTAAGCCCCCCTGGTACAAGCTCCTCATGACCAATCACAGGATACCGAAGGCCCTTCCTAGTGGCCGACTCTGACCTCTTGAATTATTCATGCTTTTAGGTATTACTAAAATGGAACTCAATTTCCAGTTATGTCAGAACTGACACTTGCGTGGTCATTGCCTCAGTTTTCAGAATACGTACAGAAAACAGAAGAAAACTCTTTTTTCTAAGGGTGGGTTGCTTTGAGCTCATGAATGTGCTTGAATGTCTTACAGCTACAATGACCTTTCTACAATGATGAAACATAAACGCATTCTGAGAACTCTTGCTTGATTCCATTGGCGTGTGTGAACATTTTCATCGTTAAAATTCAGTTGAGGCTCCCTGATAGCTTAGCAGAAGAGGAAGGGCATTTAGCAGACACTTTTGTCCAAAGTGACTTACAATCATGTACAAAGTACATTTGTGGGGTTCGACATGTGGACAGGTGGATTGAACCGCCAACCATCCGGTTGGTGGACAACCCACTCCCACCCACTGAGCTATGCCGCCCAACGTTCCCGGTCTCTCTCTGTCTCTCAATCCAGATCCTCAGCCGCTCCCACAGCTAAGTTCCTGGCCATCATTTGTCTACGGCTGTCTTCTTGGGATCGTCCTTGGTATTCTATTAGCACTGTTGATTTATATCTTCAGAGGTGAGTCTTTGTTTCCCTGTGGCTGTTCAAACTTGGTTTAAATACAGAGTTCAATAAATACTATAGTTTTGCGGTGAATAGATCTGGATGTGCAAGCATACTGAAATAACGCATTTAGAAGGCTCTCGTGGTCCAAATGATAAACGTTCACCGCGACACATACTGAGTATTCAGCTCAGCAGCGAACAAATCAGTGCCGGGCCGGGGGCGGGGCACATGACCGGGCCCTAATAAATAAACCCAATAAAGCTCATGATAACGTAACCTATTTTTTGGGCAGACAGCTTAGAGTCAATTTATGTTTCTTCCGGTTTAGCATTTACAGTGTATATGTGGGCTGTTTATTTTGGAGGGGTGGAGCGGAAGTGTATGTTTTTGTGTGCTGCAATTGACGAAAAGATGAGAAGTGAAGAAGAGTAATAAGGGAGCGCACGTCCTGTTCAACAGCGGAGCCGCCGTGTTTTTATTTTATAGTCTGTATAGGCGTCCATACGCTCAGTTACATTGGTGGCAGCAGTTACAACAATAACATCGCTTTACAACATGCTCATGCCCACAACAGCGGGGCTTACAAGCATTACCACATTTTTGACACACGGTTATGTTAATCAAACGGACATGAAGTTTAACAAACCGAGAGAACAACAAAAACATAATAATAATAATAATAATAATAATAGGTGTGATTTATATAGCGCCTTTTTTACAAACCCAAGGACTATAGTGATTGTTAGAATTGCTACCTGTAAATCTGGCTCCCTGACTGTGCTGTCAGTATTGGCGGACCTGAATCGCTAACAACGTCAGGTTCATCTCCAGGAGGACGAACAAAATATGTGTCCAGTTTTTTTAAATTTAGCATTTCCTTGCTCTCTTTTTTCCTTTTCTTTGCGCTTTGTTGCTCCACTTTTATGTTTATTTGAACTGCCACTCATGTTTAGCTCAGTTGTAAATGATCCACCTACTCTAGATCCACCTAGCTTGTTCTGTTGACAAGTGGGCGATTGATGACATTTTTACCCAGAATACATTTGGCGCCAATATCGGCGTTCCACTTGTAAATTTGCACGTAGTAAAGTTAACTGTGAGAGTGAAAATGAAGCCAGTCATGATGCAGCACAGCATTTTATTAAATATTTAACACTTAACTACATGACTACATGACTAAAGTCAGTCCTTGTAAAGTTTTTACCAACCATGACTCATGCTGACTGGGCACAACCTATAGATCCGGTAGTTGTGAACACTAAGCTACTCCAGCCCGCCTGGCAGGTGCTGTTTCCATCATATTGGAATAAAATGGGTCTGCATTTGTTTCAATAATTATGGCAGTTTCCCCACCATTTTGAGATGGTAAATAATCTCATGTTGAATCGGGTGGGTTTGGGTATCATACTGACCCCCTCTGGTTGGTTCATTATATGTCTCCCCCTGGGCCCAGGCCGGGGGAGAGGATTGCCTCCCCTTCCTAACTGGTCGGGTATAGAGGCCCGGGGCGAGGGAAGGGTTCCCCTCCCATCTTCTTGGGCCCGGGCCGGGGGAGTACCGCCCTCCCAGCCCCCCCCGTAAGCTCCGCCCCTGGTTCAGCTGCCTTGCTGGTTTTCAGCCCCAGATCTGTGGCGTGCTGGATCTGGGGTTCTGCAGTATAGTAGTGCAGCTGGACCTGAGATGAGCACAAGTCAAGCGTGTGCTAGTATGAACGTAAAGCAAGATTTTTGACAATGTGTTTGTTGCCAACACCTTCTGATGGGCTGTGGCCTCCATCTTGCTGAAGCTCTATGTGAGTAATGCGTGTCATAGAAGATCTACTCTTCTATGAAGAGGAAGTCGAAAGCCACACTGTTAGCCGCCAGCTCTTTCTGCAGAGTATACGTGCACCGCAACATGTTTCCCTCCTCACTGTGCAGTGTATTTTTATTTCTTCGTATTATCACCATTTGCGGATGCAATTTATGCTAAGGAGTTAGAATGTATGCTACGATGTATGACTTAGTGTACACTTCACTCTCACACAAGCATAGCCATTGGAACACACAAACACTTCCTGTATACTTATACAGGAATTACTTAGACCTTAATACATTGTTAACTTGTGTTATCCTTTTGTCAATGCAGGTAAAATTGAAGCTCGTTTTGCACATCTCAACAGTAAGCTTGAACCTTTTGTAAATTACGTTAAAGATTATTGTAACTAATAATTATTATTAAAATAAAAACTTGTTTGTCCCTTCTTTGTACTTTTCAGAGTACGTGGGTTCCTCATCGAAACAGTGAGTCCTCATGTTTAAAGGTCAGTCAGGCCTCTGCGTTGCTTCCTGATAATGTGGCTTAGAATGATAACTTCAGACAAATTGTTGTCAGGCAGTAGGGCGTTGAATCTAATATTACATTATTCTGTAGGTAAATTGACTCGGCCAATTTATTCTGTCTGAAGTCAAAGTTCTTGTCTAAAATCAATGAATCTACGATCCACAAGTAGAACACGACACTTATTTACAAAATAAAGAAATGCTCTTGACATGAATAACTTATGAGTTAAATACAGTAAACAGTGAACTGAGACTTGAGAGAGATGATATCACCTCAGTCAGACGTCAGCCAGTCATGTGCTGTGGTGGAGTGTTTCCTCATTTTGGGTCACGAATACTTTGACTTTACATACTTGAACCTTCAGCACATAAATGTGGACCTAATCTTTTCTTATTTCTTATTTTTAACTATTTGATTAGTGTTAATTAGTATCTTTATTCACTTTATTGTTCATGTGGATCTCTTTGGAAATCCTTTTAATAGTGTGTAAGTTATGTGTGTCAATGTCTTGAGCTGCTTGGACCTTGAATTTCCCCCAGGGATCAATAAAGAATCTTGAATCTTGAATCCTGAATCTTGAAACATGAAAAAGCACAGTAGTACAACTAAGTAACTGGCTGCTATATAGGAGTAGACTAGTGCAACAGGCTGAAGGTTCGTTGCTCCACCTGAGGTTGGCCACCCAGTGGTACAAGGTCCCCTGCGTAGGCTGCTAGGTAACCAATATAACCAAATGCATACTGTTCTTAAATATAACGTCACTGACTTGTTATTAAGGGTAAAAGGGGCATTTAGCCTACGCTTTTGTCCAAAGCGACTTAAAATCAGTACATTTGCGGGGTTTGACATGCAGACAGTTGGAGGAGGGGGATCAAGGGGATCGAACCACCGCCCCCTACGGTGAGTGGACGACCCGCTCTGTCCACCCGCTCTACCCACTGAGCTACTGCTGCCCCGTTTATCCCTGGATATCTTCTGTTTATCGCAATTAAAGCTGTCATCAGATATCTCACTGGAAATATTGACGATGTGATTTTTTTTTAATGACATAACATAACGTTTCTTTTCGTTCTATTTTTCAGATAGAGGAAGCCCGACCAACAATAGCCTTTCCTCTCACATCAACCACCAGCCCAGGACTCTCTGACAAACACAACAACGAACATGAACTCGATTTGTGGTTCTGTTTTTTTCAGCACATCTGTGACAAGCAAACAAGGACAGGACATTAACGTATACACGTTACAGTATTTTATTTAAACGTTCAGGGATATGTCCCTGCTAATGTTAGGACTGCAGAGTCACTCCCCGTCTTCCGGAAGAGACTCAAGACCCACTTGTTCAGAGTTCACCTGAACCCTGCATAACATCCATCCTCTACCAAACCCCCCCCCCCAAAAAAAAAAAAAAAAACCTACCCTCTCTTTGTTGTAGGTCTTGGCACTTTAATCGCTCTTTGTAACTTGGCACTTAGTCAGAGATGTTGTATACTAGCAGTAGTTATACTAGCAATTGAAATGAAACTTCTGGTGACTTTTTACTGTATTAACAGCAATGAAATGTTTCACCTTCTTATGACAAATGTACTCTTTGTAAGTCGCTTTGGATAAAAGTGTCTGCTAAATGTACACTGTAACATGTACAGGTTGTACATTTCCTAGCCGGGACCTTTTGGTTTGATTTTTGATGTGGTATGTATATTGTATGTGAGGGTTTGCCCCCTGTTGTACAGAAGATGGCGGAGGAACCTCAGGGGGGGGGGGGGGGGGGGGGGGAGGGGTTGTCGGCATAAAATACAGGAGACCACGTGGTTTGTGGAGTAGTGAAGCATCACTTTATTTCCCCATCTTTGTAGGACTCTAGTATGTGTGTGGCCTTAGCCAATCCCGGCCTCACCTTGTTCAGGTAGGAGGGGCTTAGCGTCACCGACGGCCGCTACACGGTAACGGCAGCAGAGGCTGCGTGATTAGCGTCCGAGCAGGATAGCTGTTAGCTGAAAAGTGACGTGAAAATACTCCCAACTTCCAAGACTGACGTCCTATGGTTGATGTGTGTGACCTCTGAGAAGGTGCCAGAGGTAAATTAATGTGTTTTTATGTCCTGTTCATTTGTAGCGTGTAAAAACTAGCTGAATCGCAAATCGCTGCTAGCCTTTAGCTTAGCCTCCTCATAGGCCTTTACACTGTTTAGCAGTTGCTAATTTGTTTAAGGCAATTCTGTGGGTTTTTCGCCATGAATTAGCCTGTTTCTTATTTACTAAGAGGAATGGTGTGATTCAGGAGCGGACCTTTGCCATACGAGGGGGAGAGTGAGGACCGGGAGAGCTCTGGGCTGGGAGAGATACTGTAGCTGCTGTACTTGAGCGTGGTTTGCCGCCCGTGTTGCTGCCCGCTCCATTCACTGCGGCCACGCTATCTACGCTTCGAAACTCGGGTGCCCGTCTACATCGCTTGTACGGTAAAGCGTGTGAGCGGCTTCATGGTGCATTTAAGTGCACCTCGAAAATTCAGAAATCTTTCGAAGTTTCTATTCTTATTTTCATTTGTTGAAATACATCTGTCATTACTTTTTTGTTGTTTTAGATTCAAGATTCAAGTATCTATATTGTCATGTGTGCTACATGGCAGGCATATAGCACAGATGAAATTGCAGTCCTCTCAGACCTGCGGTGCAAAATGAACAAATAAACAGCCCCCAGAGGGATCATATCCTTCTCACCCCTGACCCATTTTCATGCCTGATTTATGCGGGGAGAATCAAAGGATCGAGAAGGACATTTCAATTCTGTACAATCATCTAGACCGCCCTGTGAGAGAAACTGGGCATAGTCCATCCATCCATTATCGTAAGCGCTTATCCTCTACGAGGGTCGCGGGGGGGCTGGAGCCAATCCCAGCTGTGAGAGGCGTGGTACACCCTGGACAGGTCGCCAGCCTATCACAGGGCTATCATACATAGACAAACAACCATTCACACTCACGGTCAATTTAGAGACACCAATTAACCTAATCCCCAACCTGCATGTTTTTGGTCTGTGGGAGGAAGCCGGAGTACCCGGAGAGAACCCACGCAAGCACGGGGAGAACATGCAAACTCCACACAGAAAGGTCCCGGGTCCCAGGTGGATTCGAACCCAGAACCCTCTTGCTGTGAGGCGACAGTGCTAACCACTGCACCACCGTGCCGCCAAACTGGGCATAGTTAATGTTTTAACTGCACACGGTTAATGTTCGCCAAAATATGGAGTCAGATCAAGGTTTGTTTCATTGTTTTACTATAATTATTCTAGTTGTCGCCAGAATCCTCACGCCAGACCTCCCGCCAAATTCCTTTCCGTTCTTGGTTGGGAAATTGACGAAGATGTATATTGTTGGTTTGTTCCGGTAAAATATTAAAACAGTTCGGTGTTATGTCATTCTATATGCCGTTCATTCTTTGTGAATGTATTGTGTGGTTTACTCTGCTTTGAGGTGATGAGGAGAAGAGAAGAAGGCGATGAGATGGTGAAGGTGCGTTAAGGAGTGTGTCAGATGTCGTGGAGTTTTGTTGGCTTAGTTTTTGGGTTCCTTAATTTAAAGTCTTTACTTTGGATGTGTGTGACAATTTACTTTTTCTTTTTTTTTCAGCTACATTTTGTCAGCAGGCAGAAGTTCAGATGAGTCTGATCCCCTAATGATGCTAATCTTATCACAAGATGGACTAAACGACCCACAAAAAAAACAACTTTGAAGCATTTCATGTTAAGACGCTGCGAGTGCGTCGGTCTTCAGACGGCTTCCACCCGGAAGCAGCAGCGGCTCTGCAGACCCACGTCAGGAAGGAGGCGCTGTGATGCCGCTTTGTTGAATGGTGTTATAGATGGTGTTGGCAGCAATCTGTTGGGAAGACAGGAGAAGGTTCAGGTACTCGTAAAAAAGGGTGTGACCATTATATGCAGATTTTTTCATTTCAATTATATATATATATACAGTATATATATATATATATACACATACACATATACATATACAGTAGCCTTCATGAATAGTGTGGCGACAACTGGAGAGACAGTGGACAGCTTGGAGATACAGCAACCGGGGTAGGAAGGGCCAGCAACCCAACCTGCAAATTCTGTGAGGAAGTACCCAAATCAGCTACGGAAAGCCCTAATGAAACATAACCCCAGGGGTGCCCGAGAGGGGGGGAGAATAAGCACCCCAACAGGAAGGACCTACAGGTAACGACCAACGCAAACGGATTACCAACAACGATTGCAGAATGTGTCCGTGGCAAAGTATGCAAAAACCTGCGTGGCCAAGATGAAATGCTTGATGAAGGAACAACTGATACAGCGCACAGGGATCACTCCTGGTGAGACGCAGGAGGAGCCAGGCCCGGAGTCACCCCACAGTGCCCGGAACCTCCACGTCCCAGTAGCCCCAGACCCAGGCAGAGTAACCGAACATCGTCGGGTCAAGTGGCCTCCGGCCAGTAAGGACAAACAGTGGCTCCAGTTTGATGATGATGTAGACAAGATCCTAGAAGCAGCAGCCAAGGGCAACATAGACAGGAAGCTCAAAACCATGGCAACCATCATCATCAGCCTTGCTATCGAGAGGTTGGGTACCAAGACCCCCTACATGAACAACTGTAGGGCAGGGAAGATCAGCCAGATAAGGCAGGAGCTGCGGGTCCTGAAGCCGCAGTACATGGAAGCGCGAGAAGAGGAAAGGGATACATTATTGTCAGGTCAACTGAAAGCACTGAAACCACACTCACTCAAACAAGCACTTATTCACAGACATTCATTTGCAACTCAGCTCCCACTCCGAACCTGCAGGGGGCAGAGGAAGAATAAAACAGTCAAAGGAATCCCCTGAACTTCCTGTAGCAGCCTGCACACCTGCATGGATGAGAAAAGGTCTGAACAAAGGAGAAAAGTTTGTTTAACACGGAAGCAAACAGCAAAATACAGAAGATCACTCAGCTCACGGTCAAGACGCAACTGGTAGGGCAATGGACATTTGTATTGATTGTTGATTAACTGTATTGATTTGAATGTTAAAATAAAGTTGAAATGTGAAATCAAAGTACTTGTTTCAGTGATTAATTATGTCAATCCATCATCTCCGCAACACATACAGTGATGCTGCTAGGGAGGAAGACCTAGGTCCCTATAGACCTTTGATAGACCCCCCAAGACCAACCACGGACTTCAACAGCAAGCAGGTCAGTTGGAAGGAGGTTCAGGAGGTCGTCAAGGCAGCCAGGCTCAACCTCCCCAATGCTTATGAATCCATTCCCCATTGTTAGGAAAAAATATCTAGCAATGGTACGGTTAGGTTGATCTGACGTTCTGAAGAAGGACATAGTGAAGATTGCATTCCTCTTGGCGACTTCAAGTCTGGCTCTCTGGAACTTGGAGACATAACAGATTGAAGAATACACTTATGTCATGTCAAATCTGCTTAGTAACATTGTTACGGCGATCTGCCTGAATGACAGCGAGCGTGTGCACGTTACGGCAGTTGTGCTGCTGAGTGCGCGTAACAGTGGTCGCGCTGCTCCACGGTGCGCCAAAACCCCCAATAATATCGGTGACACAGGTCATTTGGGTTTGGCAAGCAACAGAGAAAGAAACTCTTCAGAACAAGCAAACAGGACGGCAGAAGCAAACGCGAATTGAAAGAATCACAGAATTGGAACAACGTATGGGAAAAGGACTAAACTCAAAAGGGCTACCGGTAAGCTCACGTCTCTTTTCTGGACTGATTCAAATGTGATCTGGCTGCGATGTAGTCTGTGTTTTGAGATTAAATGCTTGTGTGATGTTGATTCAAGTTAACATTGCGTGGCTAAAGTTTAAATGCCGCTGACATTTCAATTGGCTAAATTATGTGTAGATGCGAAACTGTTAACTATCGGTATAATTTACGCTTATTTCGTCTATTTGAATATGTTGCATTTATACGGCAAATGGTGGCTCAATTAAGTTACTTAACCTTTTAAAAGATGTATGCATTTGATTGTATGATGCATTGATTGTATGAATAGTATTAGTTAAAACAGCGAATTCTGCTTTACAGAAATGCAGGGTGGAACTGTTTATTGTAAATAATAAAAGTGCTTCTGATAAATGCATGTCATGTATGAAATAAGTTAAAGGGATAAATGGCTGTAAAGGTTAAAATGGTTCTCAAACTTGAACTAGGTTTATACATATTCCAATGTCTAATTTATACTTATTTATACTTGTACTTACCTGGGATGATATTTAGCAAAATAGTGGTGAATGTATTTTAAAATATACTTACCTTTTTCCTAGTTAAGTGCACATGCCTGAAAATGTGTTTAAATTAACTTTATTTGATAAAGTGATGAATTGTATTTACATTGTTTTTTTTTTGTGTGTTTGAAGGTTTTTCACCTTATCTACTATCTACCTTCCTTATACTGGTCAATAAAACGATCGAGTGAAATCCTGAGTCTGTCAAGTCCTTCCCTTCTCAAGTGTGGGAAGCCATATTGTTGAGAATACACTTGACAAACATGTAATCTTTATACATTATAAGCCAATCAGAATGGGACACTCCTGTCATGCTGTTCCGATTTGGGACTTGTATATAATACACTGTGTCTCCGGGAGCGGGGGAAGCAACTGAGCACACACAAATCTCTTGCTCGATGAAATCCTCTGCTTCTCCTCGTAGGCCTACGAGACCAATAAACAACTTCAGCTTAAACTATATAGAGTTCCTGGCACTTTTTTCTTCGGCATCAACAACAATCTCCTCACTATCACCCATAAGCTGGTGGAAACAGCACTAGATCGGCCCCATGTCCCAGGTAAGATCAGGGACCTCATCGTGGACTATTACAAGAGTTTAAAGCTGAGAGTCACCTCTGGGACCAGTGTGTGCCAATAGAGGTGGGCTGTGGAGGCTTTGCAGTGCAATCTCTCTGCAAAGCATACAGCCTGCTTGGAATCAAAGGTGCAAGCCAGAGACAGGCCATCAAAACCACCACAAAGGCAGCTGAGAAGGCCTCTAGATGGCTGGGTATCAAGAGGGGCGATCCGTGGGTACATTTACTTAGACACAAGTTGGGGCTTGGTCAATCCCGGCTGGGTCGCCTGGGAAAGGGTGTGTGATGTTGAAATACCCAATGACCCCAGGTTTCATTTTTATTTTTTATTTAACCTTTATTTACCCAGGCAAGCAATTAAGAACAAATTCTTATTTACAAATGCAGCCTGAACAAAGAGCAAATGCTCTTTGAGGGGGAAAGGGGGGCGGGGCTAAAGGCAAAGCAAGGTTATGCATACATATAGAACAACAATAGAAAATAAGAACATGACAATGATAACAGTGGGACAAACAAGTACCAAATTCAGCAGGTGCAACAGTCAACTACAAGTTGTACCAGGTTTCGTTTAAAAAGAGTGAGTGATGTGAGGACGGTGAATTTGAGGGTGTTTTGAAAAGTGTTCCAGTCATTAGCTGCAGCAAATCGGAAGGCGCTGCGGCCACAGAGGGTGCGGGCTCTGGGGATGGTGAGTTTGATGAATATGCTGGACCTAAGGTTGAGGGCAGAGTGAGAGAGGTGCAGGAGGGAGGAGAGATACAGAGGTGTTTTTCTAAGTATGGCTTTGTAAATGAAGTGAAGCCAGTGGCGGAGCCGTCTGGTGTGGAGGGATGTCCAGTCTACCTGGTTGTACAGGTCACAATGGTGACTGGTTCATCACTGATGACGTGTCTGTCTGCATCTACAGATGTATATTAACCATGCCTCGATCTGTACAAAATATACATCCGTGTTATTCTGCATGATTCTGCTTATTTTCTTGTGGCTTTGTTTTATATATCCCTCTTCCTTTCTGCTCCCAGGCAATGTCCACCACTTTAGCAGGCTTTGATCTCAGACAGTACTTCCCACGCGTGGTGACCAGTAGCAGTGGCATTGGTATTGGCCAATTAAGGAAGCTAAGCGACAACACGATTGCATGTTTTCATCACCTTCTGTGGTTTGGGCCTTGCTCCCCTCCTCCCGTTAGTCGTGTTCAGCGTGTGCGGCCAAAGTCAGCTCATCATTTGACGGGGTCTTGAACACACACACACACACACACACATAAATGTAATTCTGTAATACATCAATTGAATATGAAATATGTGAACAAAGTGCTCAATACTTACGTATTTAGCGGAGACATCACCCACGGAGCTGTACAGGGTTTCCATGGCTACTGGGGCGGCGGGCATGTCTACAACATTTGAATCCATGTCGACATTCATGGTTAGTGGCAAGTCTAACCCTAAATACATGCACACGGCAAACACATCTAGTTTGGTAGGTTGGATTAAATGTCTAATAAAATCATACATTATATCGAATAATCCATCAAATCTGGCACTTAAAGGGATATTCCGCCATTTTTGGAAATAAGCTCATTTTCCACCTTCCCTCGAGCAAAACAATCGATCTTTACCCTTTACCCGTTCATCCAGCCGTTCTGTGAGTCTGGCGGTACAACTTTTAGCTGTAGCTTAGCATAGATCATTGAATCGGATTAGACCATTCGCATCTCGCCCGCTTAGAAGTGACTACGATTTCCGGAATTTTTCCCATTTAAAACTTGTCTCTTCTCAAGTTTGAAAGTGCAATAAGACCGACGGAAAATGAAACGTGGCAATTTTCTAGGCTGATTTTACCCGGAACTATACTCTCATTCTGGCGTAATAATCAAGGAAAGTTGCAAAGGTACCATGGGCGCAGTGATATGACACAGCGCCTCAATAGTCCCTGTAGGCTTCTTCCGGCAATACAACCAACGTGATTACCTGCTATTACCGGTGGTATACCGGGACTATACTTTGAGGCGCGTCATATCACTTCTAAGCGGGCGAGATGCTAATGGTCTAATGCGATTCAATGATCTATGCTAAGCTACAGCTAAAAGTTGTACCGCCAGACTCACAGAACGGCTGGATGAACGGGAAAAGGGTAAAGATCGATTGTTTTGCTGGAGGGAAGTTGGAAAATGAGCTTATTTCCAAAAATGGCGGAATATCCCTTTAAAACAAGACTGATGAACAAATTATCATATAGACCAGTAGAGGGTGTTGTAAGATAATTCAACTTAACCAAATTAAACCAACTCCGCTCTGCTCACACAATTATATGTTGATCCTTCAAATGATATTGTGACTCCCAAGTCCCACCTGATTGTCTCCGTCTCAAACGACAGACGAAAACCACGACCACGACCACGACCAGGGTTATGCCCACCCATCTCACTGCACCCAGTGAGATCCAGAGCCAGGAAGCTGTATGAATGATGAAAGTAACAAAATGTGAGAACGTGTGCACATGAACGGGTTCTGCATGGTTCCTGTTCTGTTGAGGAGGGTTCGTTTATCAGGGTAAGCAGCAGCACCGCTGCATGGTGAACGGACGAACCTGTACATCAAATCACTTGCTATACTACGCCTTGTTGTAAAATTCACCGATGATATTGTTGATACAAATGTGTACCAAAAGATGAGAATCAATTCCCGATCTGTTTTTCTTTGTTTTGTTACTGAATTAAAATACCATATTGTGATGCTGTATGCACAAGCACACAGACAAGTACACATTCCGAAAACACTGTTGACCACCGTCGACACGTTCCACAAACCTCCAGACTGAGTGCTGTTGCTGCACTCCACCAGAATGGACTCCGACTTGTTGCTGACGGGATTGGACACGGTGCACATGAAGGTCTCCTCTGCCTCGAGGGAGACGTAGCTGAGCCAAGCGCCCGTGAAGGTCTGGTTCCCGATGGTCCAGATGTAGCTCTTGTTGTCTCCAGCGTGGGAGGCGGCACAGTTGAGTGTAATGACACACCCGTTTGAATCCGGAGTGGAGTTGAATTTTACTTTGACATTGGTGATGGCCTCTGATGAAGAGAGGAGGGACATTTGAGACTCAGCAATGAATGGGTTAAAATAAGAACATCAGAATACTTGAAAATGAAATGGAATGGTTCACTCATTCCCTGTTCCATACTGATGTAGTATATAGTGAACTATTTGTGGAGCATGTGTAGCGGAAATCTATTGGCCTGACATGTATTGGTTCCTTACAACAGAGGTATAGACCTTGCATGTGCCAAACAGGTCCACAGGATCTGCACCTCAGAACAAATCGTGGAGTTTTTGTGTGGCAATGCGCCGCCATATTGAGATGCCTTGAGAGTTAGGAATATAACATCCTAGATAAACGTAAATATCCCATAATCTAGGCTCTAATCTTTATTTGCCATGTGTCTCACATGAGAAGCGCAGTGGCAGTTTCAAACTCACGCAGTCAAAGGAATAATAGAGTTTTAGACCCTTTGGCTTTGTTGTACAATGTATAACATCCATTATAGGGATAAAACATGCCATTCCTATTTATTCCATGGTTTATTTTTTCAATGTATGTATTGTTGTACGGGCTTCCCTGCTGTACTTTACCGTAAACGCTCAGATGGACAGAGACGGTTGGAATTTGTTTCTCGTTTGTTAACGAGACAAATGTGAATTTCCCTGAGTCTTGCAGAGTTAAACTGGAGATGATTAAATTAAAAGTTGTGTTGTCTATGCTGATTCTCTGATAAAATTGGGATTCTTCTTTGAGTTTGTGACCCGTTTCTAAAATCTTTTCATTTTTGAATTTCCAGAAAGCGTAGGTGATCTTTTCTGTTGGTCTTGAACATGATGGAATCTCCATGTTGTCTCCAACTCTTTTCTTGAATTCCGTGTGACATGGACCATTGGCATCTAAGACAGAAACAGAAGAGGAGCAGCCTTTAATTGACTCCTCCTACGACAGCACTGAGACCAGGGTCGGCATTGATCACATGCCTCAATGCATAATTCTGCATACTTTCGACTGTTGGTTCTTATTGCATGTTCAATAGTCCAGAGAGAAAGAAGATATCTGTCCCATCTGGAACAAGTGTTCACAAAAATTATAATATGATAATGATGATGATCTGATGATGAATCCCATAGTATAGGCTGATGTACTGTTCACACTTGGCTCGGTAGACAGACAGACAGATCAAATATATATAGATACATAAATAAATAAATCAGATGTGGGTTAGATTGCAGGCTGCAATGTGAACCTTTTCTTATACAGACATTTGACTGCATTTGGATGATACGTTTCATGTGAATTCCTCGCACCCCACTGTGGGATAGACTTTAACTGTGTCGGGTTCGGACATGAAAAGCTTGATGCCTGTCGGGTTCGGGTATGTGTGGCAATGCGCCGCCATATTGAGATGCCTTGAGAGAGTTAGGAATATAACATCCTAGATAAACGTAAATATCCCATAATCTAGGCTCTAATCTTTATTTGCCATGTGTCTCACATGAGAAGCGCAGTGGCAGTTTCAAACTCACACAGTCAAAGGAATAATAGAGTTGTAGACCCTTTGGCTTTGTTGTACAATGTATAACATCCATTATAGGGATAACAACATGCCATTCCTATTTATTCCATGGTTTATTTTTTCAATGTATGTATTGTTGTACGGGCTTTCTGCTGTACTTTACCGTAAACGCTCAGATGGACAGAGACGGTTGGATTTTGTATCTCGTTTGTTGACGAGACAAATGTGAATTCCCCTGAGTCTTGCAGAGTTAAACTGGAGATGATTAAATTAAAAGATGTGTTGTCTATGCTGATTCTCTGATAAAATGGGAATTCTTCTTTGAGATTGTGACCCCTTTCTAAAATCTTTTTATTTTTGAATTTCCAGTAAGCGTAGGTGATCTTTTCTGTTGGTCTTGAACATGATGGAATCTCCATGTTGTCTCCAACTTGTTTCTTGAATTCCGTGAGACATGGACCATTGGCATCTAAGACAGAAACAGAAGAGGAGCAGCCTTTAATTGACTCCTCCTACGACAGCACTGAGACCAGGGTCGGCATTGATCACATGCCTCAATGCATAATTCTGCATACTTTCGACTGTTGGTTCTTATTGCATGTTCAATGGTCCAGAGAGAAAGAAGATATCTGTCCCATCTGGAACAAGTGTTCACAAAAATTATAATAAGGATGATGATCTGATGATGAATCCCATAGTATAGGCAGATGTACTGTTCACACTTGGCTCGGTAGACAGACAGACAGACAGATAAAATATATATAGATACATAAATAAATATATCAGATGTGGGTTAGATTGCAGGCTGCAATGTGAACCTTTTCTTATACAGACATTTGACTGCATTTGGATGATAAGTTTCATGTGAATTCCTCGCACCCCACTGTGGAATAGACTTTAACTGTGTCGCGTTCGGACATGAAAAGCTTGATGCCTGTCGGGCTCGGGTCGGGTTCGGTTACTGTTCTGTCGGACGCGGGCCGGGCTCGGACAAAACATTCCAGCCCAATCCCCGCTCTAATCCCACAGACACCTGTCAGAGTGAAAGAACCGAATGGCCTAGCAATTGTTTTAACATGGGGGTGGTCGCTGGTTTTGGGTGATTTAGAAACATCATTAAATGTTTTCTCAAACTTTTCCCTGTACAGAAAAATGTGGCCAAATGTGAAAACTCGACCGGAAAACCGCTGAGATATGGGCGATACTAACCCGGAATAATACCAATACATAAACCCTCCAGAAACAATAGACATCCACAGTCACGCTGTGAATACATAATAATACCTGAAGCCCACTGAAACAAAACGCATCCACACTGAATAAAAATACGCTGACACGGCAATACAACCTCCTAGATAAAGCGCAGTTTTTAAAACGACACATGAGATCAATGAAATGTTCCATAAAGAAAGAAAAAAAAGACCTACCGCAAAACAAGAATGCGAGCAAGAAGGCTGCAGAGACGAGGACGAGGGCCATGAGGAGAACTTTATGGGGCTCTGGGTCTGGATCCACGGTGTCTGCAGCGCGTCGGACCAAATGATGGGCAGCTTTACAGAAGAGAGGAACAACCAGAGACTCTGCAAGAGGAAGTCAAGCTGTGGTCTTGAGAGCAACTTCAGAGCTAGATCTTTCGCATGTGCTGCTTATCTTTATTTGCCGTGTTATTGGCCTATCACACGAATAATATTTGTAATATATATATATATATATATATATATATATATATATATATATATATATATATATATATATATATATATATATATATATATATATATATATATATTAGGTTCAATTGCAGATGTTGACCCCTGCTCACTGCCTGCCTACAATGAAGCTGTGCTTATTGTTGCACAATAAGCACAGCTTCATTGTACTCGGTTTTTGTGGTCAACTCATGCAAGTTGATTTTCACCTTATGAGTCTAACTGATTCATTTTAAAGGATGCACGACTACATTAAGCCTTACTACGTCAAGATTTCTATTTCACCTATAGGCCTAGCAGTTCAAAGTATTTGAAAGTCTGAGTTCAGAGTTCACCTGAACCCTGCATAACATCCATCCTAAAAAAAAATGTATGTTGTGCTTAGCACAACATACAATTGCTCTTTCTGCTCTTTGTAACTTAGCACTTAGCCAGAGATGTTGTATACTAGCAATGGTTAACCTAGCAATTGAAATGCTTGAAACTTGTGCTGGTGGCTTTCTTACTGTATTAACAGCAATTAAATGTTTCACCTTCTTCTGACAAATGTAGTTTGGAGAATTGAGAAGGTCAAGTTCAGATGGCTACGTTTCAGTTCAGATGCAATAATATATAAAAGACAATAATTGAAAAACCTGCATGCCCTTGCGCGATTCAAAGCAGGCCTGCTACGTTTGGTGTGAGAAGTGAGGTCTTGATAGACACATGATAGTACTGTAACGTTCACAGTTACGGGGACGCGGAAATCACTTTAAGTGGTTTATTTGGGTACAACACACGGTCGTTATTGCAGGCTACAACCACGCCGACACACACACACACACAACAACCTGTAAGTTCTTCTGATACCCAGATGTCCCCGCCCCCCGGCTACTCTGCCAACCCCCTGCAACGCCTGACATCGCTGTACAGGCACTGTCCACAGCGGCACAGAGCTGTGGCGTAACAAGCCGATGACGGTAAGCAGAATGATCAAGACGGCCTGCCACCCCATTGGCTACAACGCGTAATGATGCAACATCCACCAATAGCGCACCATAGGCCATTAGGTCATATAGGCCTCCAGTATAGTAGAAATTAGAAGACTGGCAAAACTAAGCGCACCACAACTAATTTAAAAAAATGGTGACAGCACACCATAACTAGGCCTTAAATAAATAAATAACTGTGGTGACAGCACACCATAGATGAACAAAACACTGGTGACGGTGCACCAAAAGGAACATACTCCCAACTGCAAACCAAAGACACAATCAATCCAAAATCAATGCCCAATCATTAAAATACATAAGGTGCTGACTTAAATCGTAGCTGCATTTTCCGGGCTTTCCTTTGCGCAAAATGTTGATAGTCGACAGTACGGCAAGTCCAGAGAGACAAGACTGTCTCATTGAGCTCCTCAGGTAGCTTTTTATAAGTTTAAGGTTGGAAAATGAACGCTCTGCAGATGCCACTGTCACTGGTATTGTCAGGAAAAGCATGAGAACAGTGCAAACTTCCCCAAAACTCGTAGTGGTGCATCTAGTCTCAATGATGAGCATCTTTGTCAGCTCTTGCACTGTCTTCATTTGTGAAATGCGGTCTTTCAAACATGCACGGAATGACAACAATTGAATGGGAAAATAAGCAGTTATGTCATCTTTGTAAAAATCCAGAAAGCCACTTTTATGTTTGTACTCCTCCATTGTTATCGCTAACTAAAATTCAACGTGTAATGGCTGCCAACTGAGCTACGCATGCGCACGTTCACTACCATATCCCATAATCCCCAGTGGCAATGTAAAACAAAATACACCGAAATACATCGTTGTTAGCTTAAAAAATGATTTAATGATCACTAAATTATGTTGTCAATATTAAGTCAAATATGTTTGTATAATTTAGATGGATACGCTTCCAGGGACACCATGGAGTAGAAGTGTGTGAGATTCTGAGGAGTTCATATTCACGATTCACGAGTTTATCCAGTATCGTGCCTCAAATAGACACCAAGGAGCGACTTGGCTCGGTTTGTTACTTATCGCTGGATGAAGGGCCCGGGCGGGAAGATGAAATTATTGTTGTGGGTGGAGCCCTCCAAAGATTGACGGACCCCCTGATTGGCTGGGGCCCGTAAGCGACTGCTTACTGATAGTTACGCCACAGAGAACATAATGCACACAAAACACAAACATACCATTATACACATTATACAAGAACATAAACTGTAAACAACAAACACATCCAGGATGTTACAGTAGGCCTACTCTAGTTAAGATCCGGTAGGGGCAAAGGGGGGAGACTGATAATCATGTTCACTCAGGTTTATCCGATCTCCTTGAGGACTGTTAAAGATAATTACAAGTAATCCACCTTGGACTCCGTAGAGGAATGAGAGTACTCTGCCTAGGACCCGGTAGGGGATGAAGTGGCGAGCCGTGATAGTCAGCCTGCAAGCTGATGATCATGTTCACTCATGTCCATCTGGTCTCATGGATGGCTGCTATGGTTTATTAATCACCTACTATCATTCATTTACCGAGTCCTAGGGTGATGGCTAGGGGTATGGTAGGGGATGAATGTGCATGGTATTCATCTCAATCAAAGGAACAGGAAGGACAATTCAATTATATACAATCATCCGGGGTTAGACCGCCAGTGAGGGAAACTGGTCATAGTTCATTTTTAACTGCACACGGTGCCTGTGTGCCAATATATGGAGTCAGATCAAGGTTTGTTTCATTGTTTTACTATAATTCTAGTTGTCGCCAGAATCCTCACGCCAGACCTCCCGCCAAATCCCTTTCCGCTCTTGGTTGGGAAATTGACGTAGATGTATATTATTGGTTTGTTCCGGTAAAATATTAAAACAGTTCGGTGTTATGTCATTCTATATGCCGTTCATTCTTTGTGAATGAATTGTGTGGTTTACTCTGCTTTGAGGTGATGAGGAGAAGAGAAGAAGGCGATGAGATGGTGAAGGTGCGTTGAGGAGTGTGTCAGATGTCGTGGAGTTTTGTTGGCTTAGTTCTTGGGTTCCTTAATTTAAAGTCTTTACATTGGATGTGTGTGTGACAATTTACTTCTATTTTTTAAGCTACATTTTGTCAGCAGGCAAAAGTTCGGATGAGTCCGAACCCGTAATGATGCTAATCTTATGCTAATCTAAAAACGGACTAAACTTTGAAGCATATCATGTTCAGATTCTGCGAGTGCGTCGGTCTTCAGACGGCTTCCACCCGGAAGCGGCAGCGGCTCTGCAGACCCACGTCAGGAAGGAGGTGCTGTGATGCCGCTTTGTTTAATGGTGTAATAGATGGTGTTGCAAGCGATCTGTTGGGAAGACGGCAGCAGGTTGAACTACTTTTAAAATAGGGTGACTATTTTATGCAAATTTTTTAATTTCAATCATTTGTTTATATTATGTATATATATACAGCCTTCATGAATAGTGTGAAGATAGTGTAGCGACAATATATATATATATATATATATATATATATATATATATATATGTATATAGCATGAATAATGTGGCGACAACTGGAGAGACAGTGGACAGCTCGGAGAGACGGCCACTGGGGTAGGAAGGGCCAGCAACCCAACCTGCAAATTCTGTGAGGAAGTACCCAAATCAGCTACGGAAAGCCCTAATGAAACATAACCCCAGGGGTGCCCGAGAGGGGGGGAGAATAAACACCCCAACAGGATGGACCTACAGGTAATGACCAACGCAAACGAATTACCAACAACGATTGCAGAATGTGTCCGTGGCAAAGTATGCAAAAACCCGCGTGGCTTGAAGATTCACCAGGCCAAGATGAAATGCTTGATGAAGAAGCAACTGATACAGCGCACAGGGATCACAACTAGTGAGACGCAGGAAGAGCCAGGCCCAGAGTCACCCCACAGTGCCCGGAAACTCCACGTACCAGTAGCCCCAGACCCAGGCAGAGTAACCGAACATCGTCGGGTCAAGTGGCCTCTGGCCAGTGAGAACAAACAGTGGCTCCAGTTCGATGATGATGTAGACAACATCCTAGAAGCACCAGCCAAGGGCAATGTAGACAGGAAGCTCAAAACCATGGCAAACATCATCATCAGCATTGCTATCGAGAGGTTTGGTACAGAGGAGAAGTTGGGTACCAAGACCTTAGGGCAGAGAGAAGATCAGCCAGATAAGGCAGGAGCTGCGGGTCCTGAAGTGGCAGTACAAGGAAGTGGGAGAAGAGGAAAGGAATGCATTATCAGAGCTTAGCGGCATCCTCATGAAGAAGCTAACCACTCTTCGAAGGGCAGAATGGCACAGACGGCGGGGGGAAGACAGGGCCAAGACACGGTCTGCCTTCAGCTGAAACTAAACTATTAATTATCCCCAGAGTAAAGATGAAACATGGGAAAGCAGGATTTACTTACTATGCAACAAATAGCTGGAATAAACTCCCTGAGGATTTAAGACTTGCCCCAACTCTGACCACTTTTAAAATGAGACTGAAGACTTTTATGTTTGCTTTAGCTTTCTGCTAAATCTTAAATACATTGCAATTTCTAAAATGCAAATGTAAAGGCAAAGTTAAAAGACCTTTATGCCTTTACTTTCTATCTATTTTTTTAATTTTGCCTATGTTTTCTTTAATATGCCAATGTTTCTATGTGAAGCACTTTGAGAGTGTCTTGTGGATGAAAAGTGCTATATAAATAAAGTTGCCTTACCTCGCCTCTTTGGAGTCAACAAGCAGTTGCTTGGGCACAAACGAAGCGGCCACCTCGTTTGTCCCAAAGAGGAGATCGACCATCATCTCCGCAACACCAACAGTGATGCTGCTAGGGAGGAAGACCTAGGTCCCTATAGACCTTTGATAGACCCCCCAAGACCCACCACAGACTTCAACAGCAAGGAGTCCAGTTGGAAGGAGGTTCAGGAGGTCGTCAAGGCAGCCAGAGCCAGTTCAGCCCCTGGACCAAGCGGAGTGCCCTTCAAAGTATACAAGAGGTGTCCTAGACTCCTTCATTGGCTGTGGAAGATCCTGAGGATTATCTGGAGGAGGGGAAAGGTAGTCCAACAATGGAGAGTTGCAGAAGGTGTCTGGATTCCCAAGGAGGAGGATGCTAAGCACATCGAGCAGTTCAGAAACATCTCGCTGCTCAGCGTTGGGGGGAAGGTATTCTTCGCCATCCTATCCCGTCAGTTGACGGAGTTCCTTATGAAGAATAAGTAAATCGACACCTCTGTACAAAAGGGTGGAATCCCAAAGGTTCCAGGATGCCTCGAGCATACAGGTGTGGTCACGCAGTTGATCAGAGAGGCAAGAGAAGGGAAAGGAGATGTAGCAGTGCTGTGGCTCAACCTCACCAATGCTTATGAATCCATTCCCCATAAGCTGATGGAAACAGCACTGGATCGGCCCCATGTCCCAGGTAAGATCAGGGACCTCATCGTGGCCTATTACAAGAGTTTCAAGCTGAGAGTCACCTCTGGGACAGTCACATCCGAGTGGCATTGGCTGGAGAAAGGGATCATCACTGGATGTACTATTTCAGTGATCCTCTTTGCCTTGGCCATGAACATGCTGGTCAAGTCAGCTGAAGCCGAGTGCAGAGGTCCGCTCACCAAGTCTGGAGTCCGCCAGCCCCCCATCAGAGCCTTTATGGTCGACCTGACAGTTACAACAACGTCAGTGCCGGGGTGCCGATGGATCCTTCAGGGCTTGGAGAAGATCATCACGTGGGCTCGGATGTGTTTCAAGCCTGCAAAATTTTGTTCCCTGGTGCTCAAGAGAAGGAGAGTGACTGACGAGTTCCGCTTCTCTCTGGACGGCACCCAGATTCCATCATTCACCGAGAAACCCATCAGGAGCCTCGGCAAGACCTTTGATTGCACCCTGAAGGACGCTGCATCCTTCAAGGCCACAAATCGGGAGCTGGAGGCGTGGCTGACAGGCTTGGATTTACCAGCACTGTGTTCTCCCCAGGATTCTGTGGCCCTTGCTTGTGTATGAGTTCCCAATAACATCAGTAGAGGGCTTCGAGAGGAGGATCAGCCGTTATCTCTGTAGATGGCTGGGCCTGCCACGAAGCCTGAGTAGCATCGCTCTGTATGGGCAGAGCAGCAAACTGATGTTCCCCATTAGCAGCCTGAATGAGGAGTTCATGGTCACCCGTGCAATAGAGGTGCTGCACTATAGGGAATCCAGTGACCCGAAAGTCTCCCAGGCTGGCATCGTAGTCAGGATTGGGAGGAAGTGGAGGGCGCAGGAACCAGTCGAGCAGGCTGAGTCACACTTGCATCACAGCGTGCTGGTCGGCTCAGTGGCATCTGGACGAGCAGGGCTTGGTAGCATTCCAACCACGTGCTACGAAAAAGCCCTGAGCAAAGACAGAGGCTGGTTGGTCCAAAAGGAGGTGACAGCTGATGTGGAGGAACTGCGTGCTAGCCAGATGGTGGGGATGCGACAGCAAGGCGCATGGACAAGATGGGAACAGGCAGTGGACCGCAAGATCTCCTGGTCCGAGCTTTGGCAATCTGAACTTCACCGGATCAAGTTCCTGATTGTGTCCGTCTATGATGTCTTACCCAGCCCATCCAACCTCTTCTGCTGGGGCAATGTTGACACACGATCATGACCCTTGTGCCTCAGAGGAGGAACGCTAGAGCATATCCTCAGCTGTTGCCCAAAAGCCCTGGGAGTAGGACGCTACACTTGGCGCCACGACCAGGTGCTGAAGGCGATAGCAGAAACCATCTTCACCGGCATCACCCAGAACAAGCCTTTCCGACCAGCAAGGGAGGCGATTGCTTTTGTCCGAGCAGGGGAGAAGCCTAAGCCCCAGCCAAGGGGTGCAGTGGGACTTCTGGAACCGCACCAGACTGGCAGATGAAGGTCGACCTGGGGAAGCAGCTCATATTCCCACAGCACATCGTGGAAACCACCAGCTGAGAAGGCCTCTAGATGGCTAGAGGATGGGATCAAGAGGGGCGATCCGTGGATACATGCTACTTAGACACAAGTCGGGACTTGATCAATCCCGGCTGGGTCGCCTGGGTAAGGGTGTATGATGTTGAAAGACCCCAAACATCCAATGACCCCAGGTTCCCCCACATCACTGATGATGTGTCTCAGTATGTCTCAGTGACTCATATTAACCATGCCTTGATCTGTACAAAATATACATATGCGTTATTATGCATGATTCTGCTTATTTTCTTGTGGCTTTGTTTTATATACCCCTCTTCCTTTCTGCTCCCGGGCAATGTCCACCACTTTAGCAGGCTTTGATCTCAGACAGGACTTCCCACGCGTGGTGACCAGTAGCAGTGGCATTGGTATTGGCCCATTAAGGAATGGTGCATTAGGAAGCTAAGCGACAATACGATCACATGTTTTCTTCACCTTCTGTGGTTCGGGCCTCACTGCCCTCCTCCCATTAGGGTCCGGTTCAGCGTGTGCGGCCAAAGTCAGCTCATCATTTGACGGGGTCTTGAACACACACACACACACAAATGTAATTCTGTAATAAATCAATTGAATATGAAATATGTGAACAAAGTGCTCGATACTTACGTATTTAGCGGAGACATCACCCACGGAGCTGTACAGGGTTTCCATGACTTCTGGGGCTGCGCGCATGTCTACAACATTTGAATCCATGTCGACATTCATGGTTAGTGGCAAGTCTAACCCTAAATACATGCGCACGGCAAACACATCTAGCTTGGTAGGTTGGATTAAATGTCTAATAAAATCAGACATTATATCGAATAATCCATAAAATATGGCACTTAAAACAAGACCATGATAAACATGAACAGATTATAATATAGACCAGTAGGGGGTGATGTAAAATAATCAGATTTAACCAACCGGGAATTAAATCAACTCCGCTCTGCTCACACAATTATATGTTGATCCTTCAAATGATATTCTGACTCCCAAGTCCCACCTGATTGTCTCCGTCTCAAGCGACAGACGAAAACCAAAACCACGACCACGACCAGGACCAGGGCCAGGCCTGCACCCAGTGAGATCCAGAGCCAGTATTCCTCAAACGGTAGAGCTGTAGGGCTCTTGGGGGTCGGCGTACCTGTGGGTGGGAAAACCAACCGCTAGAAACATTCTGTATCAGTGAAAAAGCAAGTTATATATTACCTGCACCGGTTATCGCCACCTAAAAAACAGGAACAGGTAACAGGTAAACTACAATGTAGTTTCATGTGTTTTTTGAGTGCACATTTAAGAAGCTGTATTATGAAAGTAACAAAATGTGAGAACGTGTGCACATGAACGGGTTCTGCATGGTTCCTGTTCTGTTGAGGAGGGTTCGTTTATCATCAGGGTAAGCAGCAGCACCGCTGCACGGTGAATGGACGAACCTGTACATCAAATCACTTGCTATACTACGTCTTGTTGTAATATTCACCGATGATATTGTTGATACAAATGTGTACCAAAAGATGAGAATCAATTCCCGATCTGTTTTTCTTTGTTTTGTTACTGAATTAAAATACCATATTGTGATGCTGTATGCACAAGCACACAGAAAAAATGGGTTAAAATAAGAACATCAGAATACTTGAAAATGAAATGGAATGGTTCACTCATTCCCTGTTCCATACTGATGTAGTATATAGTGAACTATTTGTGGAGCATGTGTAGCGGAAATCTATTGGCCTGACATGTATTGGTTCCTTACAACAGAGGTATAGACCTTGCATGTGCCAAACAGGTCCACAGGATCTGCACCTGAGAACAAATCGTGGAGTTTTTGTGTGGCAATGCGCCGCCATATTGAGATGCCTTGAGAGTTAGGAATATAACATCCTAGATAAACGTAAATATCCCATAATCTAGGCTCTAATCTTTATTTGCCATGTGTCTCACATGAGAAGCGCAGTGGCAGTTTCAAACTCACGCAGTCAAAGGAATAATAGAGTTTTAGACCCTTTGGCTTTGTTGTACAATGTATAACATCCATTATAGGGATAACAACATGCCATTCCTATTTATTCCATGGTTTATTTTTTCAATGTATGTATTGTTGTACGGGCTTTCTGCTGTACTTTACCGTAAACGCTCAGATGAACGTAGATGGTTGGATTTTGTTTCTCGTTTGTTGACGAGACAAATATGAATTCCCCTGAGTCTTACAGAGTTAAACTGGAGATGATTAAATTAAAAGTTGTGTTGTCTATGCTGATTCTCGGATAAAATTGGGATTCTTCTTTGAGTTTGTGACCCGTTTCTAAAATCTTTTCATTTTTGAATTTCCAGAAAGCGTAGGTGATCTTTTCTGTTGGTCTTGAACATGATGGAATCTCCATGTTGTCTCCAACTTGTTTCTTGAATTCCGTGTGACATGGACCATTGGCATCTAAGACAGAAACAGAAGAGGAGCAGCCTTTAATTGACTCCTCCTACGACAGCACTGAGACCAGGGTCGGCATTGATCACATGCCTCAATGCATAATTCTGCATACTTTCGACTGTTGGTTCTTATTGCATGTTCAATGGTCCAGAGAGAAAGAAGATATCTGTCCCATCTGGAACAAGTGTTCACAAAAATTATAATATGATAATGATGATGATCTGATGATGAATCCCATAGTATAGGCCGATGTACTCGGTAGGCAGACAGACAGACAGACAGACAGATAGATAAAATATATAAATAAATATATCAGATGAGGGTTAGATTGCAGGCTGCAATGTGAACCTTTTCTTATACAGACATTTGACTGCATTTGGATGATAAGTTTCATGTGAATACCTCGCACCCCACTGTGGGATAGACTTTAATTGTGTCGCGTTCGGACATGAAAAGCTTGATGCCTGTCGGGCTCGGGTCGGGTTCGGACAGAACATTCCGGCCCAATCCGTGTTCTAAACCCACAGACACCAGTCAGAGTGAAAGAACCGAATGGCCTAGCAATTGTTTTAATATGGGGATGGCCTCTGGTTTCAGGGCAGTGCCCTGGGTGATTTAGAAACATCATTTATATGTTTTCTCGAACTTTTCACTGTACAGAAAAAAGTGGCCAAATGTGAAAATTCTACCGGGAAACCGCTGAGATATGGGCGATACTAACCCGGAATAATACCAATACATAAACCCTCCAGAAACAATAGACATCCACAGTCACGCTACATAATACCTGAAGCCCACTGAAACAAAACGCATCCACAGTGAATAAAAATACGCTGACACGGCAATACAACCTCCTTGATAAAGCGCAGTCTTTAAAACGACACATGAGATCAATGAAATGTTCCGCAAAGAAAGAAAAAAAGACCTACCGCAAAACGAGAATGCGAGCAAGAAGGCTGCGGAGACGAGGACGTGGGCCATGAGGAGAACTTTATGGGGCTCTGGGTCTGGATCCACGGTGTCTGCAGCGCGTCGGACCAAATGATGGGCAGCTTTACAGAAGAGAGGAACAACCAGAGACTCTGCAAGAGGAAGTCAAGCTGTGGTCTTGAGAGCAACTTCAGAGCTAGATCTTTCGCATGTGCTGCTTATCTTTATTTGCCGTGTTATTGGCCTATCAAATGAATAATATTTATAATATATATATATATATATAGGGCGGCACGGTGGTGCAGTGGTTAGCACTGTCGCCTCACAGCAAGAGGGTTCTGGGTTCGAATCCACCTGGGACCCGGGACCTTTCTGTGTGGAGTTTGCATGTTCTCCCTGTGCTTGCGTGGGTTCTCTCCGGGTACTCCGGCTTCCTCCCACAGACCAAAAACATGCAGGTTGGGGATTAGGTTAATTGGTGTTTCTAAATTGACCATTGGTGTGTATGTGAGTGTGAATGGTTGTTTTTCTATGTATGTTAGCCCTGTGATAGGCTGGCGACCTGTCCAGGGTGTACCCCGCCTCTCGCCCGTTGCAGCTGGGATTGGCTCCAGCCCCCCCACGACCCTCGTTGAGGATAAGCGGTCACGATAATGGATGGATGGATGGATGGATATATATATTAGATGCGTTTAATATACGCAGGTATATTATACACAGGTTCAATTGCAGATGTTGACCCCTGCTCACTGCCTGCCTACAATGAAGCTGTGCTTATTGTGCAACAATAAGCACAGCTACTCGGTTTTTGTGGTCAACTCATGCAAGTTGATTTTCACCTTATGAGTCTAACTGATTCATTTTAAAGGATGCACGACTACATTAAGCCTTACTACGTCAAGATTTCTATTTCACCTATAGGCCTAGCAGTTCAAAGTATTTGAAAGTCTGAGTTCAGAGTTCACCTGAACCCTGCATAACATCCATCCTAAAAAAAAATGTATGTTGTGCTTAGCACAACATACAATTGCTCTTTCTGCTCTAACTTAGCACTTGGCCAGAGATGTTGTATACTAGCAATGGTTAACCTAGCAATTGAAATGCTTGAAACTTGTGCTGGTGACTTTCTTACTTACTTTCTTACTTCTGACAAATGTAGTTTGGAGAATTGAGAAGGTCAAGTTCAGATGGCTACGTTTCAGTTCAGATGCAATAATACATAAAAGACAATAATAATAATAATAATACATTTTATTTAAGAGCGCTTTTCTAGGTACTCAAAGACACTTTACATTAAAAGCAAAACAATATAAAATAGTACAAATACCCTAAACAGACTAAAAACAAGACACATTACACTGAGCTAAACATTAAAAGCAATTTTAAAAAGGTGTGTTTTGGTCATAGATTTGAAGGTGGGCAGATCAGTGCAGTCTCGGATGCGTTTGGGGAGAGCGTTCCAGAGGGAGGGGGCGGCTGCAGAGAAGGCTCTGTCGCCCCAGGTTCGGTACTTGGTTCTGGCTGGTGGAGTAAGGAGGTTAGCATCAGATGATGAACGGAGGCTGCGGGATGGGTTGTGACGATGGAGCAGATCCGTGAGGTAGGAAGGGGCCTGGTTATGGAGGGCTTTGTGTGTGAGGAGGAGGATTTTGAACTGAATACCTTGTGGAACAGGGAGCCAGTGGAGTTTCTGGAGGACAGGAGTGATGTGATCACGGGTGCGGGTGTGGGTGAGCAGACGTGCAGCAGAGTTTTGGATGTACTGTAGTACATCATTGTACTGTACTGTTTATTTAAGGTTTTGGATGGGGTGCCGTAGAGGATGCTGTTGCAATAGTCGATTCTTGAGGTGATGAAGGCGTGAATGAGGGTTTCAGCAGCAGAGAAGGAGAGTGATGGGCGGAGACGGGCGAGGTTCCTGAGGTGAAAGAAGGCAGTTCTGGTGATTTGGTTTATGTGAGCTTCAAAGGAGAGGTAATTATCAAAGATGACTCCGAGGTTGCGGGTGTGAGGGGATGGAGACAGGGTGGAGTTGTCGATGGTGAGGCGGAAACTGTCTGTGGTTTTGTTGAGGGATTTGGGGCCAATAATGAGCAGGTCAGATTTGTCGCAATTAAGTTTGAGAAAGTTGGTCTGCATCCAGGATTTGATGTCGGCAAGACAGTCTGAGAGTGTGGAGTGAGTGGTGGGGGTGATGGACTTGGTGGAGATGTAAAGCTGGACGTCATCGGCATAACAGTGGAAGTGGAGACCATGGTGGCGAATGATGTTGCCAAGAGGGAGCAGGTAGAGTATGAAGAGGAGGGGACCAAGCACCAAACCCTGGGGGACGCCTTGGGACAGAGGAGCAGTGGAGGAGGTGCAGTTGTTGATATAGATGAATTGTTGTCGGTCAGTGAGGTATGATTTGAGCCAGGAGAGTGCAGTGCCAGTGATGTGAAGAGAAGACTCAAGGCGGGAGAGGAGAATGGTGTGGTTGATGGTGTCGAAAGCTGCGGTGAGGTCAAGGAGGATGAGGACGTTTGACATGATGTCAGGGTTGAGTCCGGGTTCTTTGAGGATGGGAGTGACAGCAGCCAGTTTGAGTGAACGGGGAACTGAGCCAGACCTGAGGGAGGAGTTGATTATTTCTGTGATGAGTGTGGAGATGGCTGGAAAAGAATCCTTGATGAGGTGAGACGGGATGGGATCTAGGACAGATGTAGGGGTTCTCATGCCTGTTATGGTTTTGAGGAGCTCCCCTGTTGATACAGGGGAGAAGTGAGACAGGGGCTGAGAGGGGAGGAGGAGGGAAACAGATGAGGGAGGAGGAGTGCAGGCCACGGCGACAGAAGAGGAGGACAAGCTGTTGTAAATGGTGCTGATTTTTGTTTGGAAGAATGAAAGGAAGGAGTTGCATTTTTCAGTGGTGAATGAGTTGGAGGTATTGTCGATGGGCTTGAGGAGTTTGTTAACTGTTGAGAAGAGCCTTGGGATTGGTGGAGCCGGAGTGTATGAGGTGAGAGTAGTAGGTGGACCGGGCAGTACTGAGAGCATCCTTGTACTGCTGAAGGTAATATGTATAGGCTTGCAGATGGACAGTTAAACCGGTTTTCCTGTGAAGTCTTTCCAGCTGTCGTTTATGTGATTTCATTTTGTGTAGTTCAGGAGTGTACCAGGGGGCAGAGTGGGTGAAGGAGACCGTTTTAGTTTTGATGGGGGCTAGCTGATTGAGACAGGAGGACAGTGTTTCGTTGTAGAATTTGGTGAGGTCAGAGGGGTTGTCAGTTAACGGTAGGGAGGAAGCAGATATTTGACTTGCAAGAGAGGCGGAAAGAACTGAAGGGGAGATGGATTTGAGGTTTCTGAAGGATATTGTCCGTTTAACCTTAGCGGTGGGAATGGGGATGTCAATGTCCATGATGATTGCCAGGTGATCGGAGATGTTGAGGTTGAAGCTGGAGAGGTGATGCAAGGTGAGACCAATGGAGCAGACCAGGTCCAGGGTGTGACCACGGCTGTGGGTGGGAAAGTTGACATGTTGAATGAAGTTGAAGTGGTGTAGCAATTCGAGGAATTCGGTGGCAGATTTGGAGTCGGTGTCAATGTGGATATTGAAATCCCCCAGAAGTAGAATGGAAGGTGAGATGGCAGATAACTGGGTGAGGAAGTCGGAAAAGTCAGAGAGAAAGGATGGGTTTGGTTTGGGAGGGCGGTAAATGATGGCAGTGACCAGAGGAGTGGGACCAGAGAGTTTGAAGGTGAGATGTTCGAAGGAGTCAGCAGCAGGGACGGAGATGGTGGATATTTTTATGTCCTTTCTGTAAAATGCTGCAGCACCACCTCCCCGCCCCTCAGGTCTGGGTTTGTCCATATAGGTGTATCCGGTGGGTGTGGTCTGGTTGAGAGAAAAACAGTCCAGAGGTTTGTGCCAGGTTTCAGTAATACAGAGGAAATCCAGGTTATTGTCCGTAATGAATTCATTCAGAATGTGACTTTTATTGTTGAGTGAGCGGGTGTTAAGCAAAGCCAGTTTCAGGTGACGCTGCTTCATGATAGGTTGAGAGGACTGAGGAAGGGGGCGGAGGTTTGAAAGGTGCAAGTGTCGTTTGTTGTGATGACGTAATGAGGAAGAAGCGGTGCGTGTGCACGACCAGATGGACGGGATGGAGTCGGGAGTTGAGAAGTTATAGTTGAACATACGACCAGAGCCTCTGTGTGGAGGACGGCGAAGTAGATCAGCTTCACGGAGGATGTCGATGCAGTCCGGGCGCAGGCGGTTGTTGAGTGAGTGGAGGTCGGAGGTGGAGTACAGCGGCGGCATGATCCAGGTGTGGAGCGCTAGCACGGAGCTAGTGCTAGCTTGTGGCCGGGAGCCGGGTGTCTGTGGGAGAGGAGACAGCGTGTGCCCCAGGAGTATCCAGGGGATAATCCACAACCACAGCAGGCAAACAGTGGTCCAACAGTGGTCCAATGACAATAATTGAACAACCTGCGTGCCCTTGCGCGATTCAAAGCAGGCCTGCTACGTTTGGTGTGAGAAGTGAGGTCTTGATAGACAAATGATAGTACTGTAACGTTCACAGTTACGGGGACGCGGAAATCACTTTAAGTGGTTTATTTGGGTACAACACACGGTCGTTATTGCAGGCTACAACCACGCCGACATACACACACACACAACAACCTGTAAGTTCTTCTGATACCCAGATGTCCCCGCCCCCCGGCTACTCTGCCAACCCCCTGCAACGCCTGACATCGCTGTACAGGCACTGTCCACAGCGGCACAGAGCTGTGGCGTAACAAGCCGATGACGGTAAGCAGAATGATCAAGACGGCCTGCCACCCCATTGGCTACAACGCGTAATGATGCAACATCCACCAATAGCGCACCATAGGCCATTAGGTCATATAGGGCTCCAGTATAGTAGAAATGAGAAGACTGGCAAAACTAAGCGCACCACAACTAATTTAAAAAAATGGTGACAGCACACCATAACTAGGCCTTAAATAAATAAATAACTGTGGTGACAGCACACCATAGATGAACAAAACACTGGTGACGGTGCACCAAAAGGAACATACTCCCAACTGCAAACCAAAGACACAATCAATCCAAAATCAATGCCCAATCATTAAAATACATAAGGTGCTGACTTAAATCGTAGCTGCATTTTCCGGGCTTTCCTTTGCGCAAAATGTTGATAGTCGACAGTATGGCAAGTCCAGAGAGACAAGACTGTCTCATTGAGCTCCTCAGGTAGCTTTTTATAAGTTTAAGGTTGGAAAATGAACGCTCTGCAGATGGCACTGTCACTGGTATTGTCAGGAAAAGCATGAGAACAGTGCAAACTTCCCCAAAACTCGTAGTGGTGCATCTAGTCTCAATGATGAGCATCTTTGTCAGCTCTTGCACTGTCTTCATTTGTGAAATGCGGTCTTTCAAACATGCACGGAATGACAACAATTGAATGGGAAAATAAGCAGTTATGTCATCTTTGTAAAAATCCAGAAAGCCACTTTTATGTTTGTACTCCTCCATTGTTATCGCTAACTAAAATTCAACGTGTAATGGCTGCCAACTGAGCTACGCATGCGCACGTTCACTACCATATCCCATAATCCCCAGTGGCAATGTAAAACAAAATACACCAAAATACATCGTTGTTAGCTTAAAAAATGATTTAATGATCACTAAATTATGTTGTCAATATTAAGTCAAATATGTTTGTATAATTTAGATGGATACGCTTCCAGGGACACCATGGAGTAGAAGTGTGTGAGATTCTGAGGAGTTCATATTCACGATTCACGAGTTTATCCAGTATCGTGCCTCAAATAGACACCAAGGAGCGACTTGGCTCGGTTTGTTACTTATCGCTGGATGAAGGGCCCGGGCGGGAAGATGAAATTATTGTTGTGGGTGGAGCCCTCCAAAGATTGACGGACCCCCTGATTGGCTGGGGCCCATAAGCGACTGCTTACTGATAGTTACGCCACAGAGAACATAATGCACACAAAACACAAACATACCATTATACACATTATACAAGAACATAAACTGTAAACAACAAACACATCCAGGATGTTACAGTAGGCCTACTCTAGTTAAGATCCGGTAGGGGCAAAGGGGGGAGACTGATAATCATGTTCACTCAGGTTTATCCGATCTCCTTGAGGACTGTTAAAGATAATTACAAGTAATCCACCTTGGACTCCGTAGAGGAATGAGAGTACTCTGCCTAGGACCCGGTAGGGGATGAAGTGGCGAGCCGTGATAGTCAGCCTGCAAGCTGATGATCATGTTCACTCATGTCCATCTGGTCTCATGGATGGCTGCTATGGTTTATTAATCACCTACTATCATTCATTTACCGAGTCCTAGGGTGATGGCTAGGGGTATGGTAGGGGATGAATGTGCATGGTATTTATCTCAATCAAAGGAACAGGAAGGACAATTCAATTATATACAATCATCCGGGGTTAGACCGCCAGTGAGGGAAACTGGTCATAGTTCATTTTTAAGATAAGATATTTCTTTATTAATCCCCCGTAGGAGAAATTCGCAGAGACCAGCAGTGCAGGGGATAGATGAGCAGTAAAGAGCCTGGCTAAATTCTATACACAATAAGAAAACAATAGATTAGATTAAATTAAATACGCGCTCTTAAGTCAGGTCGGTGACGAGAGGACCCGTATGCATACTAGTGTCCTAGATAGCAGTTTGTGGTGCAAAATGCAAGATAGATCAAATAGTGCAAGTAGATAAAATAGTGCAAGTATGCGGAAAGTGCAAGGTGCAAGATGTGCAAATTTATACAGGTATTCCAGGTACAATATATGAATGGTCCTGGAATAACAACGGCTGGGTCACAGTCCAAGGTGTGTGGTGTGGTGTATGTGAATGAAAGTTCAGTCCATTCCATTTGTCTGGTGGTGTTGGAGCTTCCTGAGCCTGATGGTTGGTGGGATGAAGGGGCACCCAAGCACTTTGAGGCACTTGGCTGAGTGAGCATGTGGCTGAACGTGTTCCTGAGTTGCTTCATTTGCTTCAGTTCGGCACAGTGAGGCTGAGAGGGTAGGTCCGGGTCGCCAGCAGCATTCCCCTCGTCTTCCTCACTGTCGCCGCCTCCACATCGTCCAGCTTCATCCCCACTGCAGGGCTCGCCTTCCTCCCCGGCTTGTACAGCTTCCTGGCACCACCGCTCCCAATGCTTCCTCCCCAGCACACGGCAGTGAAGAGGTGACACTGGCCACCGCAGACTGGTAGACCATCCGTAGAAGCCTGGTGCACACAATGAAAGATGACAGATGGGCAGTGGTTATTAATGAGATGAACAGACATAAGATGAGAATGGCTAGAAAACAGTCTGGGGTGTGTGGTGTGTTATACAAATCCATTATCTGGTGGTGCTGGCGCTTCCGAGACGTTGGGAGCGGGTGGTTGAGGTATTGTAGAGCCTGATAGCTGATGGGATGAAAGAGCCCCCCAAGCGCTTTGAAGCACGTGGCTGAGTGAGCCTATGGCTGAACGTGCTCCTGAGTTGCCTCAGCTCGGCGTAGAGAGGGTGAGAGGGGTTGTCCAGGATCGCCTGCAGCTTTCCCCTCATCCTCCTCTCTGTCACCGCCTCCACACAGTCCAGCTTCATCCCCACCACGGAGCTCGCCTTCCTCACCAGCTTGTTCAGCTTACTTGCCCCACCGCACCCGATGCCTCCTCCCCAGCACACGACGGCGAAGAAGGTGACACTGGCTACCACAGACTGGTAGAACATCCGTAGCAGCCTAGTGCACACATTGAAGGATCTGAGCCTCCTCAGGAAGAACAGCCTGCTCTGTCCCTTCCTGTAGAGGGCCTCGGTATTATCAGACCAGTCCAGTTTGTTGTTTAGGTGCACCCCAAGGAACTTGCAGGTGTCCACCATCTCCACCTCTTCCCCCTTTATGGAAACCGGTAATGGGGGACACTTCCTGCGTCTAAAGTCCACCACCAGCTCCTTGGTTTTCCCTGTGTTGAGCTGGAGGTGGTTCCCATCACACCATCCCACAAAGTTCCTCACCAGTTCCCTGTACTCCTCCTCCTCGTTGTCTATGATGCATCCAACAATGGAGGAGTCGTCCGAGAACTTCTGCAGGTGGCATGTTCGGGAGTTATAGCAGAAATCTGAGGTGTAGAGGGTGAACAGGAATGGTGAAAGTACAGTTCCCTGGGGTGTGCCGGTGTTGCTAGTCACCATGTCTGACAAGCAGTGTCGCAGCCTGACATACTGCGGTCTGTCCGTGAGGTAGTCCGTAATCCATGCCACCATGTCAGGATCGACCTGCATCACCAGGAGCTTCTCAGCCAGCCGGTCTGGCTGGACGGTGTCAAAAGCACTGGAGAAGTCGAAGAACATGATTCTCACCATGCTCTGTGGCCTCTCCAGGTGTGTGTAAGCTCTGTGAAGCAGGTAGATGATGGCATCCTCCACGCCGATGTGGGTCTGGTACGCAAACTGCAATGGGTCCAGGCAGTCACGCACCCTGGGCTTGAGATGGTCCAGAACCAATCTCTCAAAGGTCTTCATGACGTGTGACGTCAGTGCCACAGGTCTGAAGTCCCCTGGAGCGTTGGGACGACCCTTCTTCGGCACAGGGACTACGCAGGAAGTCTTCCATAGAGTTGGTACCTTTTTCAGCCTCAGGGAGAGGCCGAAGAGGTGCGTGAACACTCCTGCCAGCTGCTCCGCGCAGATCTTGAGCACCCTCGGGCTGATGTCATCGGGTCCTCTGGCCTTGTTAGGCCTGATCCTTGTGAGCTGCCGTCTCACGTGGCTGGTGCTGATGGTTGGGGTTGTTATTTCCGGGGTCACAGGTGTAGTCTGGGGTGTGGCGAGGGGGTGACTGTCCTCTGGGCCGGACATTGGTCCAGCCTCCCTGTGAGTGTGGAACGGGAGAGAGAGGGAGGGTGGTGCAGGGAGGGGAGGTGCAGAAGCTGAAGCTGCCATGCCCGGATCTGGTGGTCCAGCAGGGAGATGAGTAGGGCAGGAGGGGGGAAGGGGAGTTGAGGGTCTGGCCCCCGTTGGTGAGTCAAATCTGTTGAAAAACAGGTTTAACTCATCGGCCCATTCCTTTGTCCCCTCCTGTGATCCTCCGGCAGTTTTCATGCCGGTGATGGTTTTCACCCCTGCCCACACCTCTCGGGAGTTGTTCTGCTGCAGCTTGTCCTCAATCCTGCTTTCATAGCAGGCCTTAGCTCTCCTCAGTTCCCTCCTCAGCTCTCTTTGTATCTCCCTCTGTGTGTCCTCATTGTCTCCTACCATGAAGGCTCTCCTCTTACGGTTCAACAGGACTTTGATGTCCCTGTTGATCCAGGGTTTGCTGTTAGGGAAGCAACGGACCTTCTTGGTGGGGACAACACTCTCCTCACAGAACTTTATATAGTCTGTGACGCACTGAGTGAGACCCTCAATGTCATCACCATAGTCCTCCTGAAACATCCTCCAGTCTGTTGTCCTGTAGCACTCCCTCAGGGCCTCTTCAGCCTCCTCAGACCACTGCTGTACAGTCCTGGTGGTAATGGGCTGTCTCCTAACCTGAGGCTTATATGTAGGAGACAGTAGGATCAAGCAGTGATCTGATTTGCCCAGGGGGGGGAGGGCTGTTGCACTGTATGCTCCCTTAGCATTGGCATACAGTAAGTCCAGGGTCTTATCTCCTCTGGTGCTGCAGGTTACATACTGGGTGAAGTCAGTCAGTGTCTTTGATATATTTACATGATTAAAGTCTCCATTTACTATAATAAGGGCGTTGGGATGTCTAGTCTGCAGGTCTGCGACGGAAGAATGAATGACGTCACAAGCCCGCGCCGCTACGGCCGATGGTGGAGTGTAAACAATAACAACAATGGCTGCCGAAAACTCACGGGGCAGATAGTACGGTCTCAGTCCCACCGCTAACAGCTCGACGTCGGGCGTGCACGTGATTACCTTCGTGGTAACATGTCCCGGGTTGCACCATTTGGAATTAACAAAGACGGCAAGTCCGCCACCCGACTTCTTACCGCTCTGTTTGTTCCTGTCCGCCCGAACTAGCGTGAAGCCGGCTAGTTCCACTGAGCAGTCTGGTATGTTCCCGTTCAGCCATGTCTCCGTCAGGCACAACACACTACATTCCCGGTACTCGCGCTGTCCGGTAGTGAGGGCTGATAGTTCGTCCATCTTGTTGGGCAGTGAGCGAACATTACCCATGATAACCGAGGGAAGACGGGGCTTATATCTCCACTTCCTCTCCATCCTCTTGTTCCTCACCATGGCTCCAGCTCTGGTCCCACGCCGCTTTATCCTCAGCTCTTTCGGGATCCCCCTCGGGCACACCGCTGGTCGATCCCGGAGCTGAAGGAGCTCGTCCCGCGAGTAGGCGCCAGTCCATTGTTGTTGTTGTTGTTGTTTAGCGATCGTGGCGATCGCCCTGCACATACTAGTTATTGTTCGACCCGTTTAAGAGCCCTCATATAACCTAAAACATGTTTCTAAAGCCTAGTGCTACAGTTCTTAAGTACTATATAGATTAAAGTTTTTAAAAAAACTTTAATCTAAGAAAAAAGGAAAAAGATCGGGAGCTGCTGTGTCGGGCTGCCACTCGCTGCGGCGCCGGAACCGGGACTGCACACGGTGACTGTGTGCCAATATATGGAGTCAGATCAAGGTTTGTTTCATTGTTTTACTATAATTCTAGTCGTCGCCAGAATCCTCACGCCAGACCTCCCGCCAAATCCCTTTCCGCTCTTGGTTGGGAAATTGACGAAGATGTATATTGTTGGTTTGTTCTGGTAAAATATTAAAACAGTGCGGTGTTATGTGTGTTTCCATTCGTTCTTTGTAAATGGATTGTGTGGTTTACTCTGCTTTGAGGTGACGAGGAGAAGCCAAGAAGGCGATGAGATGGTGAAGGTGCGTTGAGGAGTGTGTCAGATGTGGACACGTAGAGACATGGAGTTTTGTTGGCTTAGTTTTTGGGTTCCTTAATTTAAAGTCTTTACTTTGGATGTGTGTGACCATTTACTTTTTCTTTTTTTTTCAGCTACATTTTGTCAGCAGGCAGAAGTTCAGATGAGTCTGATCCCCTAATGATGCTAATCTTATCACAAGATGGACTAAACGACCCACAAAAAAAACAAATTTGAAACATTTCATGTTAAGACGCTGCGAGTGCGTCGGTCTTCAGACGGCTTCCACCCGGAAGCAGCAGCGGCTCTGCAGACCCACGTCAGGAAGGAGGCGCTGTGATACCGCTTTGTTGAATGGTGTTATAGATGGTGTTGGCAGCAATCTGTTGGGAAGACAGGAGAAGGTTCAGGTACTCGTAAAAAGTACCTACCATATAATGGTGTGACCATTATATGCAGATTTTTTAATTTCAATTATATATATATATATACAGTATATATATACACATATACATATACAGTAGCCTTCATGAATAGTGTGGCGACAACTGGAGAGACAGTGGACAGCTTGGAGATACAGCAACCGGGGTAGGAAGGGCCAGCAACCCAACCTGCAAATTCTGTGAGGAAGTACCCAAATCAGCTACGGAAAGCCCTAATGAAACATAACCCCAGGGGTGCCCGAGAGGGGGGGAGAATAAGCACCCCAACAGGACGGACCTACAGGTAACGACCAACGCAAACGGATTACCAACAACGATTGCAGAATGTGTCCGTGCCAAAGTATGCAAAAACCTGCGTGGCCAAGATGAAATGCTTGATGAAGGAACAACTGATACAGCGCACAGGGATCACTCCTGGTGAGACGCAGGAGGAGCCAGGCCCGGAGTCACCCCACAGTGCCCGGAACCTCCACGTCCCAGTAGCCCCAGACCCAGGCAGAGTAACCGAACATCGTTGGGTCAAGTGGCCTCCGGCCAGTAAGGACAGTGGCTCCAGTTTGATGATGATGTAGACAAGATCCTAGAATCAGCAGCCAAGGGCAACATAGACAGGAAGCTCAAAACCATGGCAACCATCATCATCAGCCTTGCTATCGAGAGGTTGGGTACCAAGACCCCCTACATGAACAACTGTAGGGCAGGGAAGATCAGCCAGATAAGGCAGGAGCTGCGGGTCCTGAAGCCGCAGTACATGGAAGCGCCAGAAGAGGAAAGGGATACATTATTGTCAGGTCAACTGAAAGCACTGAAACCACACTCACTCAAACAAGCACTTATTCACAGACATTCACAAAAAAAAAAAAAAAAAATCATTTGCAACTCAGCTCCCACTCCGAACCTGCAGGGGGCAGAGGAAGAATAAAACAGTCAAAGGAATCCCCTGAACTTCCTGTAGCAGCCTGCACACCTGCATGGATGAGAAAAGGTCTGAACAAAGGAGAAAAGTTTGTTTAACACGGAAGCAAACAGCAAAATACAGAAGATCACTCAGCTCACGGTCAAGACGCAACTGGTAGGGCAATGGACATTTGTATTGATTGTTGATTAACTGTATTGATTTGAATGTTAAAATAAAGTTGAAATGTGAAATCAAAGTACTTGTTTCAGTGATTAATTATGTCAATCCATCATCTCCGCAACACATACAGTGATGCTGCTAGGGAGGAAGACCTAGGTCCCTATAGACCTTTGATAGACCCCCCAAGACCAACCACGGACTTCAACAGCAAGCAGGTCAGTTGGAAGGAGGTTCAGGAGGTCGTCAAGGCAGCCAGGCTCAACCTCCCAAATGCTTATGAATCCATTCCCCATTGTTAGGAAAAAATATCTAGCAATGGTACGGTTAGGTTGATCTGACGTTCTGAAGAAGGACATAGTGAAGATTGCATTCCTCTTGGCGACTTCAAGTCTGGCTCTCTGGAACTTGGAGACATAACAGATTGAAGAATACACTTATGTCATGTCAAATCTGCTTAGTAACATTGTTACGGCGATCTGCCTGAATGACAGCGAGCGTGTGCACGTGACGGCAGTTGTGCTGCTGAGTGCGCGTAACAGTGGTCGCGCTGCTCCACGGTGCGCCAAAACCCCCAATAATATCGGTGACACAGGTCATTTGGGTTTGGCGAGCAACAGAGAAAGAAACTCTTCAGAACAAGCAAACAGGACGGCAGAAGCAAACGCGAATTGAAAGAATCACAGAATTGGAACAACGTATGGGAAAAGGACTAAACTCAAAAGGGCTACCGGTAAGCTCACGTCTCTTTTCTGGACTGATTCAAATGTGATCTGGCTGCGATGTAGTCTGTGTTTTGAGATTAAATGCTTGTGTGATGTTGATTCAAGTTAACATTGCGTGGCTAAAGTTTAAATGCCGCTGACATTTCAATTGGCTAAATTATGTGTAGATGCGAAACTGTTAACTATCGGTATAATTTACGCTTATTTCGTCTATTTGAATATGTTGCATTTATACGGCAAATGGTGGCTCAATTAAGTTACTTAACCTTTTAAAAGATGTATGCATTTGATTGTATGATGCA
Source organism: Urophycis tenuis (assembly GCA_036785325.1). NCBI lineage: Eukaryota > Metazoa > Chordata > Actinopteri > Gadiformes > Phycidae > Urophycis > Urophycis tenuis. The sequence continues at coordinate 115,263 of JAXIVH010000225.1, read as the reverse complement.
TTGATTGTATGAATAGTATTAGTTAAAACAGCGAATTCTGCTTTACAGAAATGCAGGGTGGAACTGTTTATTGTAAATAATAAAAGTGCTTCTGATAAATGCATGTCATGTATGAAATAAGTTAAAGGGATAAATGGCTGTAAAGGTTAAAATGGTTCTCAAACTCGAACTAGGTTTATACATATTCCAATGTCTAATTTATACTTATTTATACTTGTACTTACCTGGGATGATATTTAGCAAAATAGTGGTGAATGTATTTTAAAATATACTTACCTTTTTCCTAGTTAAGTGCACATGCCTGAAAATGTGTTTAAATTAACTTTATTTGATAAAGTGATGAATTGTATTTACATTGTTTTTTTTTTGTGTGTTTGAAGGTTTTTCACCTTATCTACTATCTACCTTCCTTATACTGGTCAATAAAACGATCGAGTGAAATCCTGAGTCTGTCAAGTCCTTCCCTTCTCAAGTGTGGGAAGCCATATTGTTGAGAATACACTTGACAAACATGTAATCTTTATACATTATAAGCCAATCAGAATGGGACACTCCTGTCATGCTGTTCCGATTTGGGACTTGTATATAATACACTGTGTCTCCGGGAGCAGGGGAAGCAACTGAGCACACACAAATCTCTTGCTCGATGAAATCCTCTGCTTCTCCTCGTAGGCCTACCAGACCAATAAACAACTTCAGCTTAAACTATATAGAGTTCCTGGCACTTCTTTTTCTTCGGCATCAACAACAATCTCCTCACTATCACCCATAAGCTGGTGGAAACAGCACTAGATCGGCCCCATGTCCCAGGTAAGATCAGGGACCTCATCGTGGACTATTACAAGAGTTTCAAGCTGAGAGTCACCTCTGGGACCAGTGTGTGCCAATAGAGGTGGGCTGTGGAGGCTTTGCAGTGCAATCTCTCTGCAAAGCATACAGCCTGCTTGGAATCAAAGGTGCAAGCCAGAGACAGGCCATCAAAACCACCACAAAGGCAGCTGAGAAGGCCTCTAGATGGCTGGGTATCAAGAGGGGCGATCCGTGGGTACATTTACTTAGACACAAGTCGGGGCTTGGTCAATCCCGGCTGGGTCGCCTGGGAAAGGGTGTGTGATGTTGAAATACCCAATGACCCCAGGTTTCATTTTTATTTTTTATTTAACCTTTATTTACCCAGGCAAGCAATTAAGAACAAATTCTTATTTACAAATGCAGCCTGAACAAAGAGCAAATGCTCTTTGAGGGGGAAAGGGGGGCGGGGCTAAAGGCAAAGCAAGGTTATGCATACATATAGAACAACAATAGAAAATAAGAACATGACAATGATAACAGTGGGACAAACAAGTACCAAATTCAGCAGGTGCAACAGTCAACTACAAGTTGTACCAGGTTTCGTTTAAAAAGAGTGAGTGATGTGAGGACGGTGAATTTGAGGGTGTTTTGAAAGGTGTTCCAGTCATTAGCTGCAGCAAATCGGAAGGCGCTGCGGCCACAGAGGGTGCGGGCTCTGGGGATGGTGAGTTTGATGAATATGCTGGACCTAAGGTTGAGGGCAGAGTGAGAGAGGTGCAGGAGGGAGGAGAGATACAGAGGTGTTTTTCTAAGTATGGCTTTGTAAATGAAGTGAAGCCAGTGGCGGAGCCGTCTGGTGTGGAGGGATGTCCAGTCTACCTGGTTGTACAGGTCACAATGGTGACTGGTTCATCACTGATGACGTGTCTGTCTGCATCTACAGATGTATATTAACCATGCCTCGATCTGTACAAAATATACATCCGTGTTATTCTGCATGATTCTGCTTATTTTCTTGTGGCTTTGTTTTATATATCCCTCTTCCTTTCTGCTCCCAGGCAATGTCCACCACTTTAGCAGGCTTTGATCTCAGACAGTACTTCCCACGCGTGGTGACCAGTAGCAGTGGCATTGGTATTGGCCCATTAAGGAAGCTAAGCGACAACACGATTGCATGTTTTCATCACCTTCTGTGGTTTGGGCCTTGCTCCCCTCCTCCCGTTAGTCGTGTTCAGCGTGTGCGGCCAAAGTCAGCTCATCATTTGACGGGGTCTTGAACACACACACACACATAAATGTAATTCTGTAATACATCAATTGAATATGAAATATGTGAACAAAGTGCTCAATACTTACGTATTTAGCGGAGACATCACCCACGGAGCTGTACAGGGTTTCCATGGCTACTGGGGCGGCGGGCATGTCTACAACATTTGAATCCATGTCGACATTCATGGTTAGTGGCAAGTCTAACCCTAAATACATGCGCACGGAAAACACATCTAGTTTGGTAGGTTGGATTAAATGTCTAATAAAATCATACATTATATCGAATAATCCATCAAATCTGGCACTTAAAGGGATATTCCGCCATTTTTGGAAATAAGCTCATTTTCCACCTTCCCTCGAGCAAAACAATCGATCTTTACCCTTTTCCCGTTCATCCAGCCGTTCTGTGAGTCTGGCGCTACAACTTTTAGCTGTAGCTTAGCATAGATCATTGAATCGGATTAGACCATTCGCATCTCGCCCGCTTAGAAGTGACTACGATTTCTGGAATTTTTCCCATTTAAAACTTGTCTCTTCTCAAGTTTGAAAGTGCAATAAGACCGACGGAAAATGAAACGTGGCAATTTTCTAGGCTGATTTTACCCGGAACTATACTCTCATTCTGGCGTAATAATCAAGGAAAGTTGCAAAGGTACCATGGGCGCAGTGATATGACGCAGCGCCTCAATAGTCCCTGTAGGCTTCTTCCGGCAATACAACCAACGTGATTACCTGCTATTACCGGTGGTATACCGGGACTATACTTTGAGGCGCGTCATATCACTTCTAAGCGGGCGAGATGCTAATGGTCTAATGCGATTCAATGATCTATGCTAAGCTACAGCTAAAAGTTGTACCGCCAGACTCACAGAACGGCTGGATGAACGGGAAAAGGGTAAAGATCGATTGTTTTGCTGGAGGGAAGTTGGAAAATGAGCTTATTTCCAAAAATGGCGGAATATCCCTTTAAAACAAGACTGATGAACAAATTATCATATAAACCAGTAGAGGGTGTTGTAAGATAATTCAACTTAACCAAATTAAACCAACTCCGCTCTGCTCACACAATTATATGTTGATCCTTCAAATGATATTGTGACTCCCAAGTCCCACCTGATTGTCTCCGTCTCAAACGACAGACGAAAACCACGACCACGACCACGACCAGGGTTATGCCCACCCATCTCACTGCACCCAGTGAGATCCAGAGCCAGGAAGCTGTATGAATGATGAAAGTAACTAAATGTGAGAACGTGTGCACATGAACGGGTTCTGCATTGTTCCTGTTCTGTTGAGGAGGGTTCGTTTATCAGGGTAAGCAGCAGCACCGCTGCACGGTGAATGGACGAACCTGTACATCAAATCACTTGCTATACTACGTCTTGTTGTAAAATTCACCGATGATATTGTTGATGACAAATGTGTACCAAAAGATGAGAATCAATTCCCGATGTGTTTTTCTTTGTTTTGTTACTGAATTAAAATACCATATTGTGATGCTGTATGCACAAGCACACAGACAAGTACACATTCCGAAAACACTGTTGACCACCGTCGACACGTTCCACAAACCTCCAGACTGAGTGCTGTTGCTGCACTCCACCAGAATGGACTCCGACTTGTTGCTGACGGGATTGGACACGGTGCATATGAAGGTCTCCTCTGCCTTGAGGGAGACGTAGCTGAGCCAAGCGCCCGTGAAGGTCTGGTTCCCGATGGTCCAGATGTAGCTCTTGTTGTCTCCAGCGTGGGAGGCGGCACAGTTGAGTGTAATGACACACCCGTTTGAGTCCGGAGTGGAGTTGAATTTTACTTCGACATTGGTGATGGCCTCTGATGAAGAGAGGAGGGACATTTGAGACTCAGCAATGAATGGGTTAAAATAAGAACATCAGAATACTTGAAAATGAAATGGAATGGTTCACTCATTCCCTGTTCCATACTGATGTAGTATATAGTGAACTATTTGTGGAGCATGTGTAGCGGAAATCTATTGGCCTGACATGTATTGGTTCCTTACAACAGAGGTATAGACCTTGCATGTGCCAAACAGGTCCACAGGATCTGCACCTGAGAACAAATCGTGGAGTTTTTGTGTGGCAATGCGCCGCCATATTGAGATGCCTTGAGAGTTAGGAATATAACATCCTAGATAAACGTAAATATCCCATAATCTAGGCTCTAATCTTTATTTGCCATGTGTCTCACATGAGAAGCGCAGTGGCAGTTTCAAACTCACGCAGTCAAAGGAATAATAGAGTTTTAGACCCTTTGGCTTTGTTGTACAATGTATAACATCCATTATAGGGATAACAACATGCCATTCCTATTTATTCCATGGTTTATTTTTTCAATGTATGTATTGTTGTACGGGCTTCCCTGCTGTACTTTACCGTAAATGCTCAGATGGACAGAGACGGTTGGATTTTGTATCCCGTTTGTTGACGAGACAAATATGAATTCCCCTGAGTCTTGCAGAGTTAAACTGGAGATGATTAAATTAAAAGTTGTGTTGTCTATGCTGATTCTCTGATAAAATTGGGATTCTTCTTTGAGTTTGTGACCCGTTTCTAAAATCTTTTCATTTTTGAATTTCCAGAAAGCGTAGGTGATCTTTTCTGTTGGTCTTGAACATGATGGAATCTCCATGTTGTCTCCAACTTGTTTCTTGAATTCCGTGTGACATGGACCATTGGCATCTAAGACAGAAACAGAAGAGGAGCAGCCTTTAATTGACTCCTCCTACGACAGCACTGAGACCAGGGTCGGCATTGATCACATGCCTCAATGCATAATTCTGCATACTTTCGACTGTTGGTTCTTATTGCATGTTCAATGGTCCAGAGAGAAAGAAGATATCTGTCCCATCTGGAACAAGTGTTCACAAAAATTATAATATGATAATGATGATGATCTGATGATGAATCCCATAGTATAGGCCGATGTACTCGGTAGGCAGACAGACAGACAGACAGACAGATAGATAAAATATATAAATAAATATATCAGATGAGGGTTAGATTGCAGGCTGCAATGTGAACCTTTTCTTATACAGACATTTGACTGCATTTGGATGATAAGTTTCATGTGAATACCTTGCACCCACTGTGGGATAGACTTTAACTGTGTCACGTTCGGACATGAAAAGCTTGATGCCTGTCGGGCTCGGGTCGGGTTCGGACAGAACATTCCGGCCCAATCCGTGTTCTAAACCCACAGACACCAGTCAGAGTGAAAGAACCGAATGGCCTAGCAATTGTTTTAATATGGGGATGGCCTCTGGTTTCAGGGCGCTGCCCTGGGTGATTTAGAAACATCATTTATATGTTTTCTCGAACTTTTCACTGTACAGAAAAAAGTGGCCAAATGTGAAAATTCTACCGGGAAACCGCTGAGATATGGGCGATACTAACCCGGAATAATACCAATACATAAACCCTCCAGAAACAATAGACATCCACAGTCACGCTACATAATACCTGAAGCCCACTGAAACAAAACGCATCCACAGTGAATAAAAATACGCTGACACGGCAATACAACCTCCTTGATAAAGCGCAGTCTTTAAAACGACACATGAGATCAATGAAATGTTCCGCAAAGAAAGAAAAAAAGACCTACCGCAAAACGAGAATGCGAGCAAGAAGGCTGCGGAGACGAGGACGAGGGCCATGAGGAGAACTTTATGGGGCTCTGGGTCTGGATCCACGGTGTCTGCAGCGCGTCGGACCAAATGATGGGCAGCTTTACAGAAGAGAGGAACACCCAGAGACACTGCAAGAGGAAGTCAAGCTGTGGTCTTGAGAGCAACTTCAGAGCTAGATCTTTCGCATGTGCTGCTTATCTTTATTTGCCGTGTTATTGGCCTATCAAACGAATAATATTTGTAATATATATATATATATATAGGGCGGCACGGTGGTGCAGTGGTTAGCACTGTCGCCTCACAGCAAGAGGGTTCTGGGTTCGAATCCACCTGGGACCCGGGACCTTTCTGTGTGGAGTTTGCATGTTCTCCCTGTGCTTGCGTGGGTTCTCTCCGGGTACTCCGGCTTCCTCCCACAGACCAAAAACATGCAGGTTGGGGATTAGGTTAATTGGTGTTTCTAAATTGACCATTGGTGTGTATGTGAGTGTGAATGGTTGTTTTTCTATGTATGTTAGCCCTGTGATAGGCTGGCGACCTGTCCAGGGTGTACCCCGCCTCTCGCCCGTTGCAGCTGGGATTGGCTCCAGCCCCCCCACGACCCTCGTTGAGGATAAGCGGTCACGATAATGGATGGATGGATGGATGGATATATATATTAGATGCGTTTAATATACGCAGGTATATTATACACAGGTTCAATTGCAGATGTTGACCCCTGCTCACTGCCTGCCTACAATGAAGCTGTGCTTATTGTGCAACAATAAGCACAGCTACTCGGTTTTTGTGGTCAACTCATGCAAGTTGATTTTCACCTTATGAGTCTAACTGATTCATTTTAAAGGATGCACGACTACATTAAGCCTTACTACGTCAAGATTTCTATTTCACCTATAGGCCTAGCAGTTCAAAGTATTTGAAAGTCTGAGTTCAGAGTTCACCTGAACCCTGCATAACATCCATCCTAAAAAAAAATGTATGTTGTGCTTAGCACAACATACAATTGCTCTTTCTGCTCTAACTTAGCACTTGGCCAGAGATGTTGTATACTAGCAATGGTTAACCTAGCAATTGAAATGCTTGAAACTTGTGCTGGTGACTTTCTTACTTACTTTCTTACTTCTGACAAATGTAGTTTGGAGAATTGAGAAGGTCAAGTTCAGATGGCTACGTTTCAGTTCAGATGCAATAATACATAAAAGACAATAATAATAATAATAATACATTTTATTTAAGAGCGCTTTTCTAGGTACTCAAAGACACTTTACATTAAAAGCAAAACAATATAAAATAGTACAAATACCCTAAACAGACTAAAAACAAGACACATTACACTGAGCTAAACATTAAAAGCAATTTTAAAAAGGTGTGTTTTGGTCATAGATTTGAAGGTGGGCAGATCAGTGCAGTCTCGGATGCGTTTGGGGAGAGCGTTCCAGAGGGAGGGGGCGGCTGCAGAGAAGGCTCTGTCGCCCCAGGTTCGGTACTTGGTTCTGGCTGGTGGAGTAAGGAGGTTAGCATCAGATGATGAACGGAGGCTGCGGGATGGGTTGTGACGATGGAGCAGATCCGTGAGGTAGGAAGGGGCCTGGTTATGGAGGGCTTTGTGTGTGAGGAGGAGGATTTTGAACTGAATACGTTGTGGAACAGGGAGCCAGTGGAGTTTCTGGAGGACAGGAGTGATGTGATCACGGGTGCGGGTGTGGGTGAGCAGACGTGCAGCAGAGTTTTGGATGTACTGTAGTACATCATTGTACTGTACTGTTTATTTAAGGTTTTGGATGGGGTGCCGTAGAGGATGCTGTTGCAATAGTCGATTCTTGAGGTGATGAAGGCGTGAATGAGGGTTTCAGCAGCAGAGAAGGAGAGTGATGGGCGGAGACGGGCGAGGTTCCCGAGGTGAAAGAAGGCAGTTCTGGTGATTTGGTTTATGTGAGCTTCAAAGGAGAGGTAATTATCAAAGATGACTCCGAGGTTGCGGGTGTGAGGGGATGGAGACAGGGTGGAGTTGTCGATGGTGAGGCGGAAACTGTCTGTGGTTTTGTTGAGGGATTTGGGGCCAATAATGAGCAGGTCAGATTTGTCGCAATTAAGTTTGAGAAAGTTGGTCTGCATCCAGGATTTGATGTCGGCAAGACAGTCTGAGAGTGTGGAGTGAGTGGTGGGGGTGATGGACTTGGTGGAGATGTAAAGCTGGACGTCATCGGCATAACAGTGGAAGTGGAGACCATGGTGGCGAATGATGTTGCCAAGAGGGAGCAGGTAGAGTATGAAGAGGAGGGGACCAAGCACCAAACCCTGGGGGACGCCTTGGGACAGAGGAGCAGTGGAGGAGGTGCAGTTGTTGATATAGATGAATTGTTGTCGGTCAGTGAGGTATGATTTGAGCCAGGAGAGTGCAGTACCAGTGATGTGAAGAGAAGACTCAAGGCGGGAGAGGAGAATGGTGTGGTTGATGGTGTCGAAAGCTGCGGTGAGGTCAAGGAGGATGAGGACGTTTGACATGATGTCAGGGTTGAGTCCGGGTTCTTTGAGGATGGGAGTGACAGCAGCCAGTTTGAGTGAACGGGGAACTGAGCCAGACCTGAGGGAGGAGTTGATTATTTCTGTGATGAGTGTGGAGATGGCTGGAAAAGAATCCTTGATGAGGTGAGACGGGATGGGATCTAGGACAGATGTAGGGGTTCTCATGCCTGTTATGGTTTTGAGGAGCTCCCCTGTTGATACAGGGGAGAAGTGAGACAGGGGCTGAGAGGGGAGGAGGAGGGAAACAGATGAGGGAGGAGGAGTGCAGGCCACGGCGACAGAAGAGGAGGACAAGCTGTTGTAAATGGTGCTGATTTTTGTTTGGAAGAATGAAAGGAAGGAGTTGCATTTTTCAGTGGTGAATGAGTTGGAGGTATTGTCGATGGGCTTGAGGAGTTTGTTAACTGTTGAGAAGAGAGCCTTGGGATTGGTGGAGCCGGAGTGTATGAGGTGAGAGTAGTAGGTGGACCGGGCAGTACTGAGAGCATCCTTGTACTGCTGAAGGTAATATGTATAGGCTTGCAGATGGACAGTTAAACCGGTTTTCCTGTGAAGTCTTTCCAGCTGTCGTTTATGTGATTTCATTTTGTGTAGTTCAGGAGTGTACCAGGGGGCAGAGTGGGTGAAGGAGACCATTTTAGTTTTGATGGGGGCTAGCTGATTGAGACAGGAGGACAGTGTTTCGTTGTAGAATTTGGTGAGGTCAGAGGGGTTGTCAGTTAACGGTAGGGAGGAAGCAGATATTTGACTTGCAAGAGAGGCGGAAAGAACTGAAGGGGAGATGGATTTGAGGTTTCTGAAGGATATTGTCCGTTTAACCTTAGCGGTGGGAATGGGGATGTCAATGTCCATGATGATTGCCAGGTGATCGGAGATGTTGAGGTTGAAGCTGGAGAGGTGATGCAAGGTGAGACCAATGGAGCAGACCAGGTCCAGGGTGTGACCACGGCTGTGGGTGGGAAAGTTGACATGTTGAATGAAGTTGAAGTGGTGTAGCAATTCGAGGAATTCGGTGGCAGATTTGGAGTCGGTGTCAATGTGGATATTGAAATCCCCCAGAAGTAGAATGGAAGGTGAGATGGCAGATAACTGGGTGAGGAAGTCGGAAAAGTCAGAGAGAAAGGATGGGTTTGGTTTGGGAGGGCGGTAAATGATGGCAGTGACCAGAGGAGTGGGACCAGAGAGTTTGAAGGTGAGATGTTCGAAGGAGTCAGCAGCAGGGACGGAGATGGTGGATATTTTTATGTCCTTTCTGTAAAATGCTGCAGCACCACCTCCCCGCCCCTCAGGTCTGGGTTTGTCCATATAGGTGTATCCGGTGGGTGTGGTCTGGTTGAGAGAAAAATAGTCCAGAGGTTTGTGCCAGGTTTCAGTAATACAGAGGAAATCCAGGTTATTGTCCGTAATGAATTCATTCAGAATGTGACTTTTATTGTTGAGTGAGCGGGTGTTAAGCAAAGCCAGTTTCAGGTGACGCTGCTTCATGATAGGTTGAGAGGACTGAGGAAGGGGGCGGAGGTTTGAAAGGTGCAAGTGTCGTTTGTTGTGATGACGTAATGAGGAAGAAGCGGTGCGTGTGCACGACCAGATGGACGGGATGGAGTCGGGAGTTGAGAAGTTATAGTTGAACATACGACCAGAGCCTCTGTGTGGAGGACGGCGAAGTAGATCAGCTTCACGGAGGATGTCGATGCAGTCCGGGCGCAGGCGGTTGTTGAGTGAGTGGAGGTCGGAGGTGGAGTACAGCGGCGGCATGATCCAGGTGTGGAGCGCTAGCACGGAGCTAGTGCTAGCTTGTGGCCGGGAGCCGGGTGTCTGTGGGAGAGGAGACAGCGTGTGCCCCAGGAGTATCCAGGGGATAATCCACAACCACAGCAGGCAAACAGTGGTCCAACAGTGGTCCAATGACAATAATTGAACAACCTGCGTGCCCTTGCGCGATTCAAAGCAGGCCTGCTACGTTTGGTGTGAGAAGTGAGGTCTTGATAGACAAATGATAGTACTGTAACGTTCACAGTTACGGGGACGCGGAAATCACTTTAAGTGGTTTATTTGGGTACAACACACGGTCGTTATTGCAGGCTACAACCACGCCGACATACACACACACACAACAACCTGTAAGTTCTTCTGATACCCAGATGTCCCCGCCCCCCGGCTACTCTGCCAACCCCCTGCAACGCCTGACATCGCTGTACAGGCACTGTCCACAGCGGCACAGAGCTGTGGCGTAACAAGCCGATGACGGTAAGCAGAATGATCAAGACGGCCTGCCACCCCATTGGCTACAACGCGTAATGATGCAACATCCACCAATAGCGCACCATAGGCCATTAGGTCATATAGGCCTCCAGTATAGTAGAAATGAGAAGACTGGCAAAACTAAGCGCACCACAACTAATTTAAAAAAATGGTGACAGCACACCATAACTAGGCCTTAAATAAATAAATAACTGTGGTGACAGCACACCATAGATGAACAAAACACTGGTGACGGTGCACCAAAAGGAACATACTCCCAACTGCAAACCAAAGACACAATCAATCCAAAATCAATGCCCAATCATTAAAATACATAAGGTGCTGACTTAAATCGTAGCTGCATTTTCCGGGCTTTCCTTTGCGCAAAATGTTGATAGTCGACAGTACGGCAAGTCCAGAGAGACAAGACTGTCTCATTGAGCTCCTCAGGTAGCTTTTTATAAGTTTAAGGTTGGAAAATGAACGCTCTGCAGATGGCACTGTCACTGGTATTGTCAGGAAAAGCATGAGAACAGTGCAAACTTCCCCAAAACTCGTAGTGGTGCATCTAGTCTCAATGATGAGCATCTTTGTCAGCTCTTGCACTGTCTTCATTTGTGAAATGCGGTCTTTCAAACATGCACGGAATGACAACAATTGAATGGGAAAATAAGCAGTTATGTCATCTTTGTAAAAATCCAGAAAGCCACTTTTATGTTTGTACTCCTCCATTGTTATCGCCCACTAAAGTTCAACGTGTAATGGCTGCCAACTGAGCTACGCATGCGCACGTTCACTACCATATCCCATAATCCCCAGTGGCAATGTAAAACAAAATACACCAAAATACATCGTTGTTAGCTTAAAAAATGATTTAATGATCACTAAATGATGTTGTCAATATTAAGTCAAATATGTTTGTATAATTTAGATGGATACGCTTCCAGGGACACCATGGAGTAGAAGTGTGTGAGATTCTGAGGAGTTCATATTCACGATTCACGAGTTCATCCAGTATCGTGCCTCAAATAGACACCAAGGAGCCGCTCGGCTCAATTTAAGACTTATCGCTGGATGAAGGGCCCGGGCGGGAAGATGAAATCATTGTTGTGGGTGGAGCCCTCCAAAGATTGACGGACCCCCTGATTGGCTGGGGCCCGTAAGCGACTGCTTACTGATAGTTACGCCACAGAGAACATAATGCACACAAAACACAAACATACCATTATACACATTATACAAGAACATAAACTGTAAACAACAAACACATCCAGGATGTTACAGTAGGCCTACTCTAGTTAAGATCCGGTAGGGGCAAAGGGGGGAGACTGATAATCATGTTCACTCAGGTTTATCCGATCTCCTTGAGGACTGTTAAAGATAATTACAAGTAATCCACCTTGGACTCCGTAGAGGAATGAGAGTACTCTGCCTAGGACCCGGTAGGGGATGAAGTGGCGAGCCGTGATAGTCAGCCTGCAAGCTGATGATCATGTTCACTCATGTCCATCTGGTCTCATGGATGGCTGCTATGGTTTATTAATCACCTACTATCATTCATTTACCGAGTCCTAGGGTGATGGCTAGGGGTATGGTAGGGGATGAATGTGCATGGTATTTATCTCAATCAAAGGAACAGGAAGGACAATTCAATTATATACAATCATCCGGGGTTAGACCGCCAGTGAGGGAAACTGGTCATAGTTCATTTTTAACTGCACACGGTGCCTGTGTGCCAATATATGGAGTCAGATCAAGGTTTGTTTCATTGTTTTACTATAATTCTAGTTGTCGCCAGAATCCTCACGCCAGACCTCCCGCCAAATCCCTTTCCGCTCTTGGTTGGGAAATTGACGTAGATGTATATTATTGGTTTGTTCCGGTAAAATATTAAAACAGTTCGGTGTTATGTCATTCTATATGCCGTTCATTCTTTGTGAATGAATTGTGTGGTTTACTCTGCTTTGAGGTGATGAGGAGAAGAGAAGAAGGCGATGAGATGGTGAAGGTGCGTTGAGGAGTGTGTCAGATGTCGTGGAGTTTTGTTGGCTTAGTTCTTGGGTTCCTTAATTTAAAGTCTTTACATTGGATGTGTGTGTGACAATTTACTTCTATTTTTTAAGCTACATTTTGTCAGCAGGCAAAAGTTCGGATGAGTCCGAACCCGTAATGATGCTAATCTTATGCTAATCTAAAAACGGACTAAACTTTGAAGCATATCATGTTCAGATTCTGCGAGTGCGTCGGTCTTCAGACGGCTTCCACCCGGAAGCGGCAGCGGCTCTGCAGACCCACGTCAGGAAGGAGGTGCTGTGATGCCGCTTTGTTTAATGGTGTAATAGATGGTGTTGCAAGCGATCTGTTGGGAAGACGGCAGCAGGTTGAAGTACTTTTAAAATAGGGTGACTATTTTATGCAAATTTTTTAATTTCAATCATTTGTTTATATTATGTATATATATACAGCCTTCATGAATAGTGTGAAGATAGTGTAGCGACAATATATATATATGTATATAGCATGAATAATGTGGCGACAACTGGAGAGACAGTGGACAGCTCGGAGAGACGGCCACTGGGGTAGGAAGGGCCAGCAACCCAACCTGCAAATTCTGTGAGGAAGTACCCAAATCAGCTACGGAAAGCCCTAATGAAACATAACCCCAGGGGTGCCCGAGAGGGGGGGAGAATAAACACCCCAACAGGACGGACCTACAGGTAATGACCAACGCAAACGGATTACCAACAACGATTGCAGAATGTGTCCGTGGCAAAGTATGCAAAAACCCGCGTGGCTTGAAGATTCACCAGGCCAAGATGAAATGCTTGATGAAGAAGCAACTGATACAGCGCACAGGGATCACAACTAGTGAGACGCAGGAAGAGCCAGGCCCAGAGTCACCCCACAGTGCCCGGAAACTCCACGTCCCAGTAGCCCCAGACCCAGGCAGAGTAACCGAACATCGTCGGGTCAAGTGGCCTCTGGCCAGTGAGAACAAACAGTGGCTCCAGCTCGATGATGATGTAGACAACATCCTAGAAGCACCAGCCAAGGGCAATGTAGACAGGAAGCTCAAAACCATGGAAACCATCATCAGCCTTGCTATCGAGAGGTTTGGTACAGAGGAGAAGTTGGGTACCAAGACCTTAGGGCAGAGAGAAGATCAGCCAGATAAGGCAGGAGCTGCGGGTCCTGAAGTGGCAGTACAAGTAAGTGGGAGAAGAGGAAAGGGATGCATTATCAGAGCTTAGCGGCATCCTCAGGAAGAAGCTAACCACTCTTCGAAGGGCAGAATGGCACAGACGGCGGGGGGGAAGACAGGGCCAAGACACGGTCTGCCTTCATCTGAAACTAAACTATTAATTATCCCCAGAGTAAAGATGAAACATGGGAAAGCAGGATTTACTTACTATGCAACAAATAGCTGGAATAAACTCCCTGAGGATTTAAGACTTGCCCCAACTCTGACCACTTTTAAAATGAGACTGAAGACTTTTATGTTTGCTTTAGCTTTCTGCTAAATCTTAAATACATTGCAATTTCTAAAATGCAAATGTAAAGGCAAAGTTAAAAGATCTTTATGCCTTTACTTTCTATCTATTTTTTTAATTTTGCCTATGTTTTCTTTAATATGCCAATGTTTCTATGTGAAGCACTTTGAGAGTGTCTTGTGGATGAAAAGTGCTATATAAATAAAGTTGCCTTACCTCGCCTCTTTGGAGTCAACAAGCAGTTGCTTGGGCACAAACAAAGCGGCCACCTCGTTTGTCCCAAAGAGGAGATCGACCATCATCTCCGCAACACCAACAGTGATGCTGCTAGGGAGGAAGACCTAGGTCCCTATAGACCTTTGATAGACCCCCCAAGACCCACCACAGACTTCAACAGCAAGGAGCCCAGTTGGAAGGAGGTTCAGGAGGTCGTCAAGGCAGCCAGAGCCAGTTCAGCCCCTGGACCAAGCGGAGTGCCCTTCAAAGTATACAAGAGGTGTCCTAGACTCCTTCATTGGCTGTGGAAGATCCTGAGGGTTATCTGGAGGAAGGGAAAGGTAGTCCAACAATGGAGAGTTGCAGAAGGTGTCTGGATTCCCAAGGAGGAGGATGCTAAGCACATCGAGCAGTTCAGAAACATCTCGCTGCTCAGCGTTGGGGGGAAGGTATTCTTCGCCATCCTATCCCGTCAGTTGACGGAGTTCCTTATGAAGAATAAGTAAATCGACACCTCTGTACAAAAGGGTGGAATCCCAAAGGTTCCAGGATGCCTCGAGCATACAGGTGTGGTCACGCAGTTGATCAGAGAGGCAAGAGAAGGAAAAGGAGATGTAGCAGTGCTGTGGCTCAACCTCACCAATGCTTATGAATCCATTCCCCATAAGCTGATGGAAACAGCACTGGATCGGCCCCATGTCCCAGGTAAGATCAGGGACCTCATCGTGGCCTATTACAAGAGTTTCAAGCTGAGAGTCACCTCTGGGACAGTCGCATCCGAGTGGCATCGGCTGGAGAAAGGGATCATCACTGGATGTACTATTTCAGTGATCCTCTTTGCCTTGGCCATGAACATGCTGGTCAAGTCAGCTGAAGCCGAGTGCAGAGGTCCGCTCACCAAGTCTGGAGTCCGCCAGCCCCCCATCAGAGCCTTTATGGTCGACCTGACAGTTACAACAACGTCAGTGCCGGGGTGCTGATGGATCCTTCAGGGCTTGGAGAGGATCATCACGTGGGCTCGGATGTGTTTCAAGCCTGCAAAATCTTGTTCCCTGGTGCTCAAGAGAAGGAGAGTGACTGACAAGTTCCGCTTCTCTCTGGACGGCACCCAGATTCCATCATTCACCGAGAAACCCATCAGGAGCCTCGGCAAGACCTTTGATTGCACCCTGAAGGACGCTGCATCCTTCAAGGCCACAAATCGGGAGCTGGAGGCGTGGCTGACAGGCTTGGATTTACCAGCACTGTGTTCTCCCCAGGATTCTGTGGCCCTTGCTTGTGTATGAGTTCCCAATAACATCAGTAGAGGGCTTCGAGAGGAGGATCAGTCGTTATCTCTGTAGATGGCTGGGCCGAAGCCTGAGTAGCATCGCTCTGTATGGGCAGAGCAGCAAACTGATGTTCCCCATTAGCAGCCTGAATGAGGAGTTCATGGTCACCCGTGCAATAGAGGTGCTGCACTATAGGGAATCCAGTGACCCGAAAGTCTCCCAGGCTGGCATCGTAGTCAGGACTGGGAGGAAGTGGAGGGCGCAGGAACCAGTCGAGCAGGCTGAGTCACGCTTGCATCACAGCGTGCTGGTCGGCCCAGTGGCATCTGGACGAGCAGGGCTTGGTAGCATTCCAACCACGTGCTACGAAAAAGCCCTGAGCAAAGACAGAGGCTGGTTGGTCCAAAAGGAGGTGACAGCTGATGTGGAGGAACTGCGTGCTAGCCAGATGGTGGGGATGCGACAGCAAGGCGCATGGACAAGATGGGAACAGGCAGTGGACCGCAAGATCTCCTGGTCCGAGCTTTGGCAATCTGAACTTCACCGGATCAAGTTCCTGATTGTGTCCGTCTATGATGTCTTACCCAGCCCATCCAACCTCTTCTGCTGGGGCAATGTTGACACACGATCATGACCCTTGTGCCTCAGAGGAGGAACGCTAGAGCATATCCTCAGCTGTTGCCCAAAAGCCCTGGGAGTAGGACGCTACACTTGGCGCCACGACCAGGTGCTGAAGGCGATAGCAGAAACCATCTTCACCGGCATCACCCAGAACAAGCCTTTCCGACCAGCAAGGGAGGCGATTGCTTTTGTCCGAGCAGGGGAGAAGCCTAAGCCCCAGCCAAGGGGTGCAGTGGGACTTCTGGAACCGCACCAGACTGGCAGATGAAGGTCGACCCGGGGAAGCAGCTCATATTCCCACAGCACATCGTGGAAACCATCAGCTGAGAAGGCCTCTAGATGGCTAGAGGATGGGATCAAGAGGGGCGATCCGTGGATACATGCTACTTAGACACAAGTCGGGACTTGATCAATCCCGGCTGGGTCGCCTGGGTAAGGGTGTATGATGTTGAAAGACCCCAAACATCCAATGACCCCAGGTTCCCCCACATCACTGATGATGTGTCTCAGTATGTCTCAGTGACTCATATTAACCATGCCTTGATCTGTACAAAATATACATATGCGTTATTATGCATGATTCTGCTTATTTTCTTGTGGCTTTGTTTTATATACCCCTCTTCCTTTCTGCTCCCGGGCAATGTCCACCACTTTAGCAGGCTTTGATCTCAGACAGGACTTCCCACGCGTGGTGACCAGTAGCAGTGGCATTGGTATTGGCCCATTAAGGAATGGTGCATTAGGAAGCTAAGCGACAATACGATCACATGTTTTCTTCACCTTCTGTGGTTCGGGCCTCACTGCCCTCCTCCCATTAGGGTCCGGTTCAGCGTGTGCGGCCAAAGTCAGCTCATCATTTGACGGGGTCTTGAACACACACACACACACAAATGTAATTCTGTAATAAATCAATTGAATATGAAATATGTGAACAAAGTGCTCGATACTTACGTATTTAGCGGAGACATCACCCACGGAGCTGTACAGGGTTTCCATGACTTCTGGGGCTGCGCGCATGTCTACAACATTTGAATCCATGTCGACATTCATGGTTAGTGGCAAGTCTAACCCTAAATACATGCACACGGAAAACACATCTAGCTTGGTAGGTTGGATTAAATGTCTAATAAAATCAGACATTATATCGAATAATCCATAAAATATGGCACTTAAAACAAGACCATGATAAACATGAACAGATTATAATATAGACCAGTAGGGGGTGATGTAAAATAATCAGATTTAACCAACCGGGAATTAAATCAACTCCGCTCTGCTCACACAATTATATGTTGATCCTTCAAATGATATTCTGACTCCCAAGTCCCACCTGATTGTCTCCGTCTCAAACGACAGACGAAAACCAAAACCACGACCACGACCAGGACCAGGACCAGGCCTGCACCCAGTGAGATCCAGAGCCAGTATTCCTCAAACGGTAGAGCTGTAGGGCTCTTGGGGGTCGGCGTACCTGTGGGTGGAAAAACCAACCGCTAGAAACATTCTGTATCAGTGAAAAAGCAAGTTATATATTACCTGCACCGGTTATCGCCACCTAAAAAACAGGAACAGGTAACAGGTAAACTACAATGTAGTTTCATGTGTTTTTTGAGTGCACATTTAAGAAGCTGTATTATGAAAGTAACAAAATGTGAGAACGTGTGCACATGAACGGGTTCTGCATGGTTCCTGTTCTGTTGAGGAGGGTTCGTTTATCAGGGTAAGCAGCAGCACCGCTGCATGGTGAATGGACGAACCTGTACATCAAATCACTTGCTATACTACGTCTTGTTGTAATATTCACCGATGATATTGTTGATACAAATGTGTACCAAAAGATGAGAATCAATTCCCGATGTGTTTTTCTTTGTTTTGTTACTGAATTAAAATACCATATTGTGATGCTGTATGCACAAGCACACAGACAAGTACACATTCCGAAAACACTGTTGACCACCGTCGACACGTTCCACAAACCTCCAGACTGAGTGCTGTTGCTGCACTCCACCAGAATGGACGCCGACTTGTTGCTGACGGGATTGGACACGGTGCACATGAAGGTCTCCTCTGCCTCGAGGGAGACGTAGCTGAGCCAAGCGCCCGTGAAGGTCTGGTTCCCGATGGTCCAGATGTAGCTCTTGTTGTCTCCAGCGTGGGAGGCGGCACAGTTGAGTGTAATGACACACCCGTTTGAATCCGGAGTGGAGTTGAATTTTATTTCGACATTGGCGATGGCCTCTGATGAAGAGAGGAGGGACATTTGAGACTCAGCAATGAATGGGTTAAAATAAGAACATCAGAATACTTGAAAATGAAATGGAATGGTTCACTCATTCCCTGTTCCATACTGATGTAGTATATAGTGAACTATTTGTGGAGCATGTGCAGAGGTATAGACCTTGCATGTGCCAAACAGGTCTACAGGATCTGCACCTCAGAACAAATCGTGGAGTTTTTGTGTGGCAATGCGCCGCCATATTGAGATGCCTTGAGAGAGTTAGGAATATAACATCCTAGATAAACGTAAATATCCCATAATCTAGGCTCTAATCTTTATTTGCCATGTGTCTCACATGAGAAGCGCAGTGGCAGTTTCAAACTCACGCAGTCAAAGGAATAATAGAGTTTTAGACCCTTTGGCTTTGTTGTACAATGTATAACATCCATTATAGGGATAAAACATGCCATTCCTATTTATTCCATGGTTTATTTTTTCAATGTATGTATTGTTGTACGGGCTTCCCTGCTGTACTTTACCGTAAACGCTCAGGTGAACGTAGATGGTTGGATTTTGTATCCTGTTTGTTGACGAGACAAATATGAATTCCCCTGAGTCTTGCAGAGTTAAACTGGAGATGATTAAATTAAAAGTTGTGCTGTCTATGCTGATTCTCTGATAAAATTGGGATTCTTTTTTGAGTTTGTGACCCCTTTCTAAAATCTTTTCATTTTTGAATTTCCAGTAAGCGTAGGTGATCTTTTCTGTTGGTCTTGAACATGATGGAATCTCCATGTTGTCTCCAACTTGTTTCTTGAATTCCGTGTGACATGGACCATTGGCATCTAAGACAGAAACAGAAGAGGAGCAGCCTTTAATTGACTCCTCCTACGACAGCACTGAGACCAGGGTCGGCATTGATCACATGCCTCAATGCATAATTCTGCATACTTTCGACTGTTGGTTCTTATTGCATGTTCAATGGTCCAGAGAGAAAGAAGATATCTGTCCCATCTGGAACAAGTGTTCACAAAAATTATAATATGATAATGATGATGATCTGATGATGAATCCCATAGTATAGGCCAATTTACTTGGTAGACAGACAGACAGACAGATAGAGATAGATAGATAGATAGATAGATAGATAGATAGATAGATAGATAGATAGATAGATAAAATATATATAGATACATAAATAAATATATCAGATGTGGGTTAGATTGCAGGCTGCAATGTGAACCTTTTCTTATACAGACATTTGACTGCATTTGGATGATAAGTTTCATGTGAATACCTCGCACCCCACTGTGGGATAGACTTTAACTGTGTCGGGTTCGGACATGAAAAGCTTGATGCCTGTCGGGTTCGGACATGAAAAGCTTGATGCCTGTCGGGCTCGGGTCGGGTTCGGTTACTGTTCTGTCAGACGCGGGCCGGGCTCGGACAGAACATTCCGGCCCAATCCGTGTTCTAATCCCACAGACATGGGCGTAGGTTTGGTTTGAAATGTGCTGGGGACAGAGACGCATTCGGAAGTGCATTTTCAGAAGTGCTGGGTACAATGACGCGCATTCATTTTTTCCCCCTTTCGCGCAGGTCATGTTAATTAAAAAAAATGTATACAAAAATGTGATGACACACACACACACACAGACGCGATGTCTTGACTATGCTCACGCACAGAGCTCTAATACTTTTCATTGGATAATGTGATTCAGATAGGTGCAGTTCATGGCCGTGTCTACCTGCTGAATGTAACCGCTGTGAAACAATCGGGAAATAACGTTTAATTTCTCTGATTAACGGCTTTATCGAGACCGGCGCTCGCTCTCTGTTATTGTTACTCTATGTCTCCCTACCAAAGTGCTAGCTCTCTCTCTCCGCCTCTCTCTCGTCATCGGACACAAATAAAATTAAATGTTGTTTCTATTTTGTGTAAATTAGGTTAATGCTTTTGTGTTTTCTTGTATTATCAGTTCAAGTTGTTGTACTTGCCTGAGGAAATAGTGGATATTGTAACGTGTTGGGGGAGTGTTTCCCAGAATGCATTGCGACATTCTGACATTCTGTGTCATTACATGTTATTGCTATTGGATAGGGTTTGGAGGCGAATGTTCAGGATATGTTGGGTTGCATTTCACTGTTTCATTACGTTCACTTTGTTGACTGTTGTTTTTGGGATGAGTCAGGGAGCACCATTACTCAACGCACTATGGCATCTTGCCATACCACTACCACTCCGTTCGTGACGCGTTTAAAGTCCGCTTGTGACCCTGTCATACTAAAGCGACTTGTAAAAGTAGAGTTCATTTCTCTTTGTCGGGCTTGACGTAGCTCAGACTGCATTCAATGACGCAGTGGTGAAAGACACTGATGCGAGTCCCACACGGGGGGATTCTTTCATAAAAAGTGCATAATGACTCGTGACGAAAACTGGTAGGTACGCGTCCCCACCGTCCGCCGTATTCTACGCGCCTGCCCACAGACACCAGTCAGAGTGAAAGAACCGAATGGCCTAGCAATTGTTTTAATAGGGGGGTGGCCTCTGGTTTCAGGGCGCTGCCCTGGGTGATTTAGAAACATCATTTAAATGTTTTCTCGAACTTTTCACTGTACAGAAAAAAGTGGCCAAATGTGAAAACTCTACCGGGAAACCGCTGAGATATGGGCGATACTAACCCGGAATGATACCAATACATAAACCCTCCAGAAACAATAGACATCCACAGTGAATAAAAATACGCTGACACGGCAATACAACCTCCTAGATAAAGCGCAGTTTTTAAAACGACACATGAGATCAATTAAATGTTCCGTCAAGAAAGAAAAAAAAGACTTACCGCAAAACGAGAATGCGAGCAAGAAGGCTGCAGAGACGAGGACGAGGGCCATGAGGAGAACTTTATATGGGGCTCTCGGTCTGGATCCACGGTGTCTGCAGCGCGTCGGACCAAATGATGGGCAGCTTTACAGAAGAGAGGAACAACCAGAGACATCGCAAGAGGAAGTCAATCTGCAACTTCAGAGCTAGATCGTTCGAATGCGCTGCTTTTCTTTATTTGCCGTATTATAACACACGAATATACGCAGGTTCAATTGCAGATGTTGACCCCTGTTCACTGCCCGCCGTGCAACAATAAGCACAGCTCTTCATTGTAGCCTACTCGGTTTTTGTTGTCAACTCGTCGAAGTTGATTTTCACTGTATGAGTCTCTTAAGTAATTCATTTAAAAGGATGCACCACTACATTAAGCCTTACACGTAGGCCTATAACGTGAAGATTTCTATTTCACCTATAGCTGTAGAAAGTATTTAAAAGTCAGAGTTCCGAGTTCACCTGAACCCTGCATAACATCCATCCTAAAAAACAAACAAAACAAAACAAACAAACAAAAAAAACTTGTTCTGGTGACTTTCTAACTGTATTAACAGCAATTAAACGTTTAACCTTTTTCTGACAAATGCAGTTTTTGTAAGTCGCTTTGGATAAAAGCATCTGCTAAATGTCCTAAATGTAAATGTCGGTTGTGCTGCTGGACTGTGCTGTGATTGGCTGCTCGGAGGAGGGGACAGGCCTTGGGGAGGCGGGAGACTGTCAGGACGTCGAGAAGGAGAATTGAGAAGGTCAAGTTCGGGTGGTTGCGGTTTCAGTTCAGTCGCAATGACATAAAGCGGCGCTGCTAAGTTGGGTGTCAGAGGGGACGCTGGCCGTCTGCTAGCATTACCGCATGAGGCTAACTGCTTGAGCCAACGGTTGTCATGGCGCCCGGGACACAGAGGGACCATCCCGCCGGTGGGCACCCCGGGGGGCATGGGCAGTGCGAGGGGGGCCGCCCACCAGAACACCACCGGGTGATGGAGTAGAGACGCAGCGCGCCAGCCGCTAAAGCGAGGCTCGGCGCCGGTGAGACGCGGTGACAGTGACAGCAGCCCCCCCCCCCCCCCCCGCGCAGCTCTCGACGTCAAAACCCCAAAATACTCCAACTGGGGAGCATTTCATGCACAACGCAAACTAGTAGCCCAGGCTGGCCAAGGGAGGTTAAAGCCCTCATGGTTAAAGGCCTCATGAAGACGTGCCGGTTTGCCTGCTCGTACTTGGGGCCCCCATGAGAGTCTCTTGAACCCCCTTCTCCCTGGGGGCTCGACCTACGGCCTACCAAACGGGGGGGGGGGGGCGGTCTGTGGCAGTCCCGTGTGTGCAGCTTTGGCCTGCGTGACGCCCTACATTGGTACGCCTGGTGGACAGGGTGCTGGCAGCCTTCCCTCTGCAGGAACGCCCCGTGCACCTGTGTGACACCCTGACCCACTGCACCCTGGCCCACTGCACCCTGACCCACTGCACCCTGACCCACTGCACCCTGACCCACTGCACCCTGGCCCACTGCACCCTGGCCCACTGCACCCTGACCCACTGCACCCTGACCCACTGCACCCTGACCCACTGCACCCTGGCCCACTGCACCCTGACCCACTGCACCCTGGAACCACTGCACCCTGGCCCACTGCACCCTGACCCACTGCACCCTGGCCCACTGCACCCTGACCCACTGCACCCTGGAACCACTGCACCCTGGCCCACTGCACCCTGACCCACTGCACCCTGACCCACTGCACCCTGGCCCACTGCACCCTGACCCACTGCACCCTGACCCACTGCACCCTGGCCCACTGCACCCTGACCCACGGCTTGGGCCGTCGGGGGGGGAAGGCCTCCAGAGGGGGGGTTGAGCCCAGAGACGTGACACAGACGGCAGCAGCGCTGGTTCCTAAAGTTTGTGTCATGTGTGTTAGGAGAAGTGAAACCGGCCCGGACAGAATTAGCCTCTGTTCCTTGGCCTTATAAGGAAACTCTGAACATGCCTTGCAATAAGGAAGAAGCAGGAGAAGAACCTGACGACACGGGCGCAAACAATGCGAGAGTTCAGTGAAGTTGGGCTTACTGGAGGGCCAACAAATGCCAATCAACCCTTATAGCCACATGCTACGTGACAACAACGTAGTTACAGGGACAGGGTTTTTTCTCCTGTGCGACTGCAGCCAGCAGCACGTCGGTGGTGGCCGGGGACAAGCCCGACCGCAGCACCGCGGCGGGTGTGAGCTGCCGTGTGAAAACACACCGCTTGCTGGGGAAAAGTTTCCGTGGCTGGCGTCTGCAATACAATAGACAGAGAGCAGGTGTGGCGTGCTGTTATGTTGTGAGAGCTGGCGCGTGCATTGTGGTCCATCCTGTGCACATTGGTTGCTCGATGCACTACGAGTGTGCC
>JAXIVH010000225.1:84205-86705 GCA_036785325.1 Urophycis tenuis | reverse complement strand
CGTTCAGCTTACTCTGTGGTTGCTGCCCTCAGACTGAGTTGCAGCGTCCACTCCCTACATGACCTGTGTGTTCCTCCAGCCTCACTGACCCTGCTGTTCACTGCACCATTTCAACTGACTCTGCGCTGAAGAATCAGAACAGTTTAATTAGTCAATTCATTTCACATCTGGCATTGGGCCTTTTTTTGCGTTTGTTTTGAAGATTTGTTTCGAGACTGTTGTCGCTTGTTGGTTGTGCTCTGATATTTGTTGTAATAACAGTCTGTAATTTTTTCAGTAACGGGGTATTCTAACTAATGACTTTCCGTCGTTACAAAGCTGTTACCGTTACTGAACGTTAAATGCGGTGCGTTACATTGATTGAATGAACTGTGTAATCTGAACACGCCCCGTGGCTCCACACACAGAGTGCCAGTGAGGAGACCGGGTGGGTTAACAACCAGATAAGAGATTATGATTGGCTAAGGTCATGTTTCATGGTAGCCAATCAGAGCCAGCGTTTTTACACACAAGCCAGCACACCCGCGCCACACACACACACACACACACACACACACACACACACACACACACACATATGCACACACACACACACACACACACACACACACACACACACACACACACACACACACACACACACACAAACACACACATACACACACACGCACACACACATGCACACACACACACACACACCCACACACACACACACACACAACACACACACACACACCAAACAGGTTCAATGAAGCAGCAGAAATGGCGAGTCTGGAGCAATCCGATGACATTTTCAAGGTGGAGATATGTATATACATATAGCAACTTTTTTTTTTACAGTAACGCCAATAGTTACTTTCCCTGGTAACTAGTTACTTTTATTATAGAGTAATTCAGTTACTAACTCAGTTACTTTTTGGAACAAGTAGTGAGTTACTATAACTAATTACTTTTTTAAGTAACAATCCCAACACTGGCTGTCATTCCCAGCCATGAGTGCTTATAATTAGCATTAATCAACAGTTAACCTAGCAACTGGAATGCTTGAAACTTTACTGTATCAACTGCAATGGAAGTGTTTCACCTTCTCCTGACAAGTGTACTTATTGTAAGGGTTTTCCTTCCCCCAGGAGCAGTTGACGAGGTCCCCACGCGCTGCCCTCCAAACCCCTCCAGCGCTGCACTCACCATGAAAATACACAGCGAGACACTGAATCCAGGCTAACGCACCAGTGTCCAGAAGGAGAGAGAGAGAGAGAGAGAGAGAGAGAGAGAGAGAGAGAGAGAGAGAGAGAGAGAGAGAGAGAGAGAGAGCGAGAGCTGCCCTGCAAACAGTGAAGTCTCATGACAGCGCTCCCCACCACCACCCCCCCCGACCCCCTACAGGCAGCAGAGCTGGGACTACACGAGGCTGCACCTGTGGTCCAGGGCTGCACGCAGAACATCGACCCGACTGGCTTGACTGGAACCGTGACCACGGTGGCAAGGCGACAGCGAGGGAGGGGGGCGGGGGGGCGGGGGGATATGAGCTACCGAGTCAGGAGAATAAGTAACGGTAAAGATAGGGGTTCCATCAGCGGGCCGGGTATCGCCCCCTCCACCGATAGCCCTGCCGTCGACGCCTGCAGCCCCGCACGGCTGTAACTGGAGCCGCGCGCAGAGTGTCTTGTCCTGCCGAGTGAGGAGACTGGGCGCCATTGTGCTCCGATGATGTGTCTCTGGCGAGCTGACCGCGCAATCCACACACACACACTACGGTACACATACATGGCTACACGCATGAGACACGCGCGTGCCTGCATACCATGCATACACCTGGAGTACACACACACACGATCTGCACACACACGGTGTACAGGGGTCATAGGTCATCCAAATGGGGTCATACGTCATCCATACGGTGTCATAGGTCATCCATATGGGGTCATACGTCATCCATACGATGTCATAGGTCATCCATATGTGGTCATACGTCATCCATACGGCGTCATAGGTCATCCATACGGGGTCATAGGTCATCCATATGGGGTCATAGGTCATCCATACGGGGTCATAGGTCATCCATATGGGGTCATAGGTCATCCATACGGGGTCATAGGTCATCCATACGGGGTCTACCTCGCTGGCCCCAGAGGCCGCAGGGGCTGCTGTCGTCCAGGACGTGGTAGAAGGTGAGGGGGATGATGAGGAAGGGGGCTGTCGCAGGAGGTGTCCACCTGAAAGGGGACGTTCTGCTGGTCCAGACGCAGCGTCTCGCCCTCCTTGGTCAGCGAGGTCTGCAGCAGCTTCCCGGTCACCTGGGAGGGGTGTGGCGTGATTCATTACATTTACCTTACATTTACATTTACATTTACACACTTACATTTACATTTACATTTACATTCAGAGCACTGGAAGCACAAAGGCTGAAATGTGCGTTTTCACGGCTCTGATTCCGGTTGTTGATCTTGGTCCGGACTAGCCTGGCTGACGCGTCCACATCTCGATGAGATGGTGGTCT
>JAXIVH010000225.1:47637-84005 GCA_036785325.1 Urophycis tenuis | reverse complement strand
GTTGTGAAAATGGTTAGCCTTGTTTTGAAAGCACAAAGCCTCTCAACCAAATCAGCAATAGACTTTTCTCGTCCCCTGCAGTCCAAGATTCAGGGTGTTCAAGTGTTTGAAAATGTCACATAGAAAGTACACTTCTGCCATGAACGGTTCATCCAGCATGCGCTCCAGTTTGCTGCCCGTTTGTGTTTACACACGCGAAGAAAAGACACAATCTCCTGGTGGAGCTCACAGGAACGGTCCAAAACATCTCCCTTGCTAAGCCACCTGACATCATTATGAACAAGCAAGTCTGTGTGTTCCGCAAACATATCGGCAAGCATCCTGCGGAAAAGGCGGTGTTGTAGGCTGGAGGTTGAGCGGATGAAATTCACAATGTTCATGACAGTGTCCATGGTGTTTTTCAGATCACCGCTCAACTTTGCACACAACACAGACTGATGAATGATGCAGTGTAAAACCTGCATGTGTGGAGCTATGGTTGATAGCCTCGCTGTCAGCCCTTGTAAGCTAGCAATCATGGCTGGAGCGCCGTCAGTGACCAAAAGACAAACTTTCTGTAAATCCAGTTCACGCTCGTTAAAAAATGCGACAATCTTTTGAAACATCGCCTCACCTGTGGTGTGTCCCTCCATCGAATAAGCCCCAAAAGTTCTTCTCTAAAGCGCGCTCGTCGTGAAATCTGACATAAATGCATAGCTGAGCCATGTCAGTACATTCGGTTGATTCATCCACAGCGATGCTCATAACATCAGTTTTTTAGGTTGTCCAAAAGCTTATTTGAGACATCCTTTGTGAGTAATTCCACTCTGCGAAGAGTTGATGTGTTTGACAGAGGTACTTTTTAATGGATGAGGTGACGCTTTCCTTTCCTTCCTACTTTTTCATCAACACCCACTTCATCAATTACAGCCAACATACAATCTTTAACTGTCTCCGCCTCGGTAAAAGGCCTCTTCTGTCTCGTTAGTGTCCAGGCTACATGATGGGATGCTATCATAGCCCTCTCTTGTTCCGTGCAAAAGCGACCAAGGGCGGCCTGACCCTGTTGAAATGATGATAGCAGACGCTGTACTTTGCTTTGCCGTTTATCTGAGCCCTCTGGAAAACGGTCTGAAAACGAGCCGTGGTTTGACTTGTAGTGGCGCTTCAAGTTGTATTCTTTCATCACAGATATGCATTCGTTGCACAGTAAACATACTGGTTTAGTACTGGTCACGGTAGGCCAAAAAAACAAATATTTGTCCGTCCATTCGCTCTGGAACTGGCGGTTTTCCAGGTCAATTTTCCGTTTCTTGGGTTGTTGACAGCGCCATGCTGATGTCAACAACCTGTCACCGGACTTCTTTGAAGGCAACTGCTGAGCAGTGATTGGTGCTATTGGTATATTTACGAGTTAGGTCCAGATCAAAACCGTTGTTGATGTAATAATTTTCCTACATCACAGACTGTTATTTACTGGCAGTCTCGCGGGCCACAAAAAATGTCAAGCGGGCCGCTAGTCGAATAGGCCTACTCTAGAGCAGTGGTTCCCAAACTCTTTGTGCCCAAGGGACACCAAAGGACAAGTAGAAATCTCAAGGCACACCTATTGTGCAAAATAACCTTTATAACATGTGTTATCACTCATATCATGTAAATATCTGTACATTTGCATAATTATTTACTAATGCCAAATAAAATGTGACAAAGACTCATATTATTCATGAAATTTCTTAACTCAAATTTGAACTTGAAACCTTATCAAATTAGGCTTCATCAAAGCAGCAACACACCCATTTAAACCAGACAGGTCACAAAATAAAAATTAGGCAAGAATTAAAGAATCGTTTTTAGGTATATAGTTTGCCTCTGTATTATGAAATGAGTGCATACAAAGTACTGATAAACTAAATTAAAAAATCATTATTTTTGTGTAGTTGTATAATAATGTATGGTTGTCACAAAATCCCACGGCACACCCGGACTTGCCTCACGGCACACCGTTGGGCACAAACTTTTTGTGCCCAAGGAACACCAAATAACAAGTAGAAATCTCAAGGCACACCTATTGTGCTAAATAGCCTTTATAACATGTGTTATCACTCATATCATGTAAATATCTGTACATTTGCATAATTATTTACTAATGCCAAAGAAAATGTGACAGACTCCTGCGCCTCCTGGCCCTCCCAAGCCAAAGGAGTGTCATGTCTCACTCCTGAGAGCAGCTGTACAGTACGCACTCCACAGACCTCACCTTCGTTTGAACTAAAGCACTCTGTAGGCTGTACCACTACTGGTCTGTCTCATGATTGGTGTCTAATGTCTCTCTCTCTCTCTCTCTCTCTCTCTCTCTCTCTCTCTCTCTCTCTCTCTCTCTCTCTCTCTCTCTCTCTCTCTCACCTCTCCTCTCTCTCTCTCTCTCTCTCCTCTCTCTCTCTCTCTCTCCGTACAGTTCTGGCAGTTTGGTGAGTGGGTGGAGGTGGTGATCGACGACCGTCTGCCAGTGAAGGACGGCAAGCTGCTGTTCGTCCACTCGGCCGAGGGAGGAGAGTTCTGGAGCGCCCTGATCGAGAAGGCCTACGCCAAGTAAGACCCCCGCGACCCCTGACCCCTGACCCCTGATCCCCCGCAAGTTAAAAAGCAGCAAGCTCAGACAATTACGTGACCCACCTCTCCACCCACCTCCCCACCCACCTCTCCACCCACCTCCCCACCCACCTCTCCACCCACCTCTCCACCCACCTCCCCACCCACCTCTTCCAACCTCCACACCCACCTCTCCACCCACCTCCACCCACCTCTCCACCCACCTCCACCCACCTCCACCCACCTCCCCACCCACCCCCACCCTCAGGCTGAACGGCTGCTACGAGGCCCTGTCGGGGGGCAGCACGTCGGAGGGCTTCGAGGACTTCACGGGGGGCGTGACGGAGATGTACGACCTGCCCAAGGCCCCCCGGGACCTCTTCAGCATCGTGGGCCGCGCCATCGAGAGGGGCTCCCTGCTGGGCTGCTCCATCGACGTCAGTAACCCCTCCGCCCCCCTCCGCCCGTCTCACACTGCACTGGAAGGGTCCACGCTCTGCTGACCGAACACACGTGTGCGTGTGGCGTTGTTGTGTGCAGATCTCCAACACCAAAGACATGGAGGCCGTCACCTTTAAGAAGCTGGTGAAGGGACACGCCTACTCAGTGACGGGCGTGGACGAGGTGAGTGGCAGGGCCCCGCGCCGAGGCAGCGCGGCCACCAGGGGGCGGTGTCCTCGCACGCAGCGTGACCACGCTGGTGATAAGAGCTGACCACTGCTCAAAGGAAGGGGCCTGTGTTAGCTGTTGTAGTGCATTCATGTCCTCAAGGGTTTGATTTGAGGTGTTTTCATTCAGAACAGGAGTATTTATGTGTTAGTTTGTAGATGTGAGATGTTCACATCGACTGGACCTTTACTATCGTGCTGTAAGTTATGGAGAAGCACTTTTTCCCCACAGCCTATTAGTTACACTGGATCATAATGATTAAATGATTATTATTATTTTTATTATTATTATAATTATTATTATTATTTATTATCAACATCTTCCTAGTCACCATATAATATATATAACTAGTGGCGAAGCTACACCTGTTTTGGGAGGGCTCAAGCCCACCCAAAACCTGCCTTAGCCCACCCAATCGTTTCGTCCTCAAATCTAATATTCTACCGTTGAGACTGAGACTGAGACTGTTTAAATACACAATGTGTTGGATTGATAGATAGATAAATAGATTTACCCACCACCAGAATGTATTCAGGATCTCCACCAGGTCACCCTTAAATGCAGCAGAATGCAGGAAATCACATCTAAGATATTCAAAATCCCCTCCTGTGGCTTCCTGGGGGCTGAGCCCCCCAAATCAGAACCTAGAGCCGCCCCTGTATATACAGCAGGCCTGACTGGAGCCACAACACTGAGGGTGTGGTCTGTGTGTTCTGTGTGGTCTGTGTGGTCTGTGTGGTCTGTGGTCTGTGTGGTCTGTGTGGTCTATGTGGTCTGTGTGGTCTGTGTGTTCTGTGTGGTCTGTGTGGTCTGTGTGGTCTGTGTGTTCTGTGTGGTCTGTGTGGTCTGTGTGGTCTGTGTGGTCTGTGGTCTGTGTGGTCTGTGTGGTCTGTGTGTTCTGTGTGGTCTGTGGTCTGTGTGGTCTGTGTGGTCTGTGTGGTCTGTGTGGTCTATGTGGTCTGTGTGGTCTGTGTGGTCTATGTGGTCTGTGTGGTCTGTGTGGTCTATGTGGTCTGTGTGGTCTGTGTGGTCTGTGTGGTCTGTGGTCTGTGTGGTCTGTGTGGTCTGTGTGGTCTGTGTGGTCTGTGGTCTGTGTGGTCTGTGTGGTCTGTGTGGTCTGTGGTCTGTGTGGTCTGTGGTCTGTGTGGTCTGTGTGGTCTGTGTGGTCTGTGGTCTGTGTGGTCTGTGGTCTGTGTGGTCTGTGGTCTGTGTGGTCTGTGTGGTCTGTGTGGTCTGTGGTCTGTGTGGTCTCCTGCCCGCAGGTGGTCTACAGAGGGACCCCCACCAAGCTGGTCCGCATCCGTAACCCGTGGGGGGAGGTGGAGTGGACCGGCGCCTGGAGCGACAAGTAAGCCCGGTTCTGACCCGCCGCGGCGGCGGCCGGGTGGAACGCGGGTTCCCCGGGTTCCCCTGGTTCCCCCGGTTCCCTGGGCGGCGGGGGCCGGGTGGAATGCGGGTTCCCCGGGTTCCCCTGGTTCCCCCGGTTCCCCCGGTTCCCTGGGCGGCGGCGGCCGGTTGGAACGTGGGTTCCCCGGGTTCCCCTGGTTCCCCCGGTTCCCCGGGCGGCGGGGGCCCTCATTCACACACAGACACACATTATGTAACATGGGACGACAGGTCGATAAACAGACACAGAGTCAACACAGCCGGTGTTTTGGGTTACGTCTGTGGGCCCCGCCGGCCGGCTCAAACTGGTGCCCCGCTATCTGGTGTGTGGACACGCGGGGTCACCTTTGACCTCTGCTGGGAGCTTACTAAGTTGACCTTACGTAAGCCGGAAAAAAATCGAAACATATTACCTGTTGTCACTCTTCTTTTCATTCATGGGGGGGAGAACATTTGGTTGTTATTCTGTGGGAACTTACTTCATCTCTCTCTCTCTCTCACAAACCAAAGTGGTAAAACCTTGTTCTTCCATCATTGCATGTGAACGTGGTTCATCTCAGCTCCAGGGAGTGGGACAGCGTGGACCGCTCCGTCCGCAGCAAACTGCAGAACCGCAGCGAGGACGGAGAGTTCTGGTAGGGGGCGCCAGAGAACACGTTAAAAACTTCACCCTGAAAGTTGATGTATTCAAGTGTTCGTTTTCTTTTTTATATTTCATCCAAATGAACATAATTATAATGAGCTAAACTGGACAATCCATTCAGCTGCTACCATTGTGGACATATGTGGATATATTATATATTATATAGGACCCCCGCGAAAATGAGATGGTACATCTCAATGGGCTATACTTGAAAGAAAGAATAAAGAATAAAGAATATTATAAAAGTACATTTGCAATTTGCTCTCTCTCTCTCTCTCTCTCTCTCTCTCTCTCTCTCTCTCTCTCTCTCTCTCTCTGTCTGTCTGTCTGTCCCCCCCCCCCCCCCCCCCCCCCCCACCCACAAACACACACAGGATGTCGTTCAGCGACTTCCTGCGGGAGTTCAGCCGGCTGGAGATCTGCAACCTGACGCCGGACGCCCTGCAGAACAGCCAGCTGAAGAAGTGGAGCACCTCGCTGTACCAGGGCGAGTGGCGCCGCGGCAGCACGGCGGGGGGCTGCCGCAACTTCCCAGGTACGGCCTGGTCAATGAGCCCCGCCTTCCCCTGGTTCCACCACCAAATATGGGCATGGACGTCACTAACGAGGTCAATCAATTAGGAGACCACGACAGGGGGCAACCTGAAGGAAGGGCCGGCGGTTGTCACAGAGAGCCGTGCCAATGTTGAACTCATCTCCAAGTAGACTTGTAGTCGAGACCGCCTAAACCGAGACCAAGACCAGAGGGTGTCGAGACCAAGACCAAGACCGAAACCGACCAAGTCAAGACCAACACCAAGTCGAGACCAAGACCCAGACCAAGTTGAGACCGGAAGAAAAAAACAGACTAGTGTTTAAGTTACACCAATACGTGAACAGTAGCCGTTATTATTAAAATATATACAATGCAACATATTTGGTGCGTAGTGTACGAGTGCTGTGTCATATATAAGGTTTTGTGATGAACATGAGCTCGCTGCTTGGTTTACACACAAACCCCCTGGAGACCTACATGTCCCAGACCAAGACAAGACCGAGACCAAACACAGTCGAGTCCGAGACAAGACCAAGACCACGTCAAAGTGGTCTCCAGACCGAGACCGGTCTGGAGTACTACAACTCTGAATGTCCAAGTGATCCTCACCCCGGTGTCTCAATGGTGCACCTCTCTCCCACAGCCACCTTCTGGATCAACCCACAGTTCAAGGTTTGCCTGGAGCACCCGGACACGGCCGGCAAGACGGACTGCAGCTTCCTGGTGGCACTCATGCAGAAGGACCGCAGGAAGAAGAGGAGGGAGGGCAAGGACATGGAGACCATCGGCTTCGCCATCTACGAGGTCAGAGGTCACACGGCTGTGGCCTGTGATGGTCCAGTCCACGCACACATCGGGTCACCGTCGTCCACGGTCGTTGTGTTCCTGATAGTCAGAGTGGTGTCATCATTAGATGTGCATCCAGACGTGATTACAAACATATGTTTTTCAATGTTCGCTAATTCAGATCCAAAAAGTTGCAGATATTTGAAATATGATATTCATGACTCACTCAAGTGGTCAAAATGAGCACCCTAAAACGAAAGCACTACAAATTCAAAGTGAACTATCAGGGAAGATCTCATTTTTAAACAATGTTCGACGAGTCCTCTAACTCCTTTCTTGGTGTCACTTTCTTCCCCAGGTTCCTCAAGAGGTAAGTCTCCCCCCGACATGAAAACATCAACACATACGCTTACATAACCGCGCATTGTAAGCTAACCTTGGCCCATAAGCTAACCACGCATTGAAAGCTAACCTTGGCCCGTAAGCTAACTACGCACTGTAAGCTAACCACGCATTGTAAGCTAACCTTGGCCCGTAAGCTTACCACATATTTGGCTCGACTGCAAACACTACAAACTTTGCGGCCCGGTCACGACGTCACCTCAATGTGTGCTTTGAAGCCGGGGCCAAACACGCCAAAAAACAAAACAAAATCAAGCAAACAGAGTAACGTCCGCGCCCCCCCTCCCTGCGCCCTGGGGTCAGTATGTAGGTAAGACGGCCGTCCACCTGAAGAGGGACTACTTCCTGAAGCACGGCTCCACCGCCCGCTCCGAGCTCTTCATCAACCTGCGGGAGGTGAGCTCGCGGTTCAGCCTGCCGCCGGGGGAGTACGTCATCGTGCCGTCCACCTTCGAGCCCCAGAAGGAGGGAGACTTTGTGCTGCGCGTCTTCTCCGAGAAGCCCGCCGACTTTGAGTTGAGTGACGCCGGCCACCATGCCGTGGTGTGTCGTTAGCTGTGTGTGTTGTGGAGGCAGAGGTTTGGTGGCGAGGCAGCAAGGCCAACGGGGCCTGGACTATTAAGACGAGAACACAATGAACTGCTGAACGAAACGGGTTTACGTTTAAAGGGGACTGTTCGGCCTGGCTGCTTTATGATATGTTAGTGTTTGACAACACGTGCCTCTCATATATCTGACAATAGCCCAGCGATGACCTTAATGGAATAAACGGGTGTATAGTCATAGTAATAATAATAATAATATATAAAAGTATGTAAAATGTATGCTGCGTTATTTACACATTCTTTTGTTTTTAACTGTGCCCCAGGGAGCTGGATGACAGAGTCACAGCTGATCTTCCTCCAGACGTGAGCGACCGCCCTGACACATGACACGTCTGAACATGTACATGTACATGAACATGTATGTAACAGGACTGTGTGTGTGTGTGTTCATTGAAACCTCAGACCCAGTTGAACGAGAGCCAGATAGACCAAGCCTTCAAGAATCTCTTTAGACAGCTGGCAGGGCCGGTGAGTATGTGTTATGTATATATCAGTACAACAAGGACAGAGTGCATTGTGGGAAATGAAGTCCTGACTGTGTTTTTTCCCTCTGCCACCAGGACATGGAAATTTGCGTGAAAGAACTGCAAACAATTCTGAACAGGATCATCAGCAAACGTACGTGAGGAAATGGAAACAATCTTAACATCTTTCAGTATATTCAACTTCGGCCAAATCCGCTGCGCAAGATGGCGCTAAATTCTACACACTGTACTTTTAACATATATCTTCAGAATACAATATATTGTGAATACACAGCAAAACACTCAATCTCTCTCTCTCTATCTCCATGGTAACAGACCAGGACCTGAAGACGGACGGCTTCAGTGAGGAGGCGTGCCGCAGCATGATCAATCTCATGGACGTATCCTCCACACATGAGTTGCAAAGTTAGCTTCTAGCGGCGAGGCAACCGTTAGCGGCCTGCCACCTTCAAACGCATTGGGAAGCTAGCTCGTTAGCATGCCTTCAGATGACCATCGCTAGCCTGACAGTTTGGAGGAGGAAGTAAAGATTGAGAAAATCACCTTTGCGGTCAACCTTAGCGACGCTCCACCAGACTGACGGCAGCGGCAAGCTGGGGCTCACGGAGTTCCACGTGCTGTGGGAGAAGATCAAGAGATACCTGGTGAGATGGTACACACACACAGACACACACACACACACAGAGATACACACACACACAGATACATACAGACACACAGACACACACACAGACACACACACACACACAGACACATACAGACACACAGACACACACACACACAGACATACACACACACAGATACATACAGACACACAGACACACACACACACACAGACATACACACACACAGATACATACAGACACACAGACACACACACACACACAGACATACACACACACACACAGATACATACAGACACACAGACACACACACACACAGACACACACACACACAGACACACATACATACACACAGACACACACAGACACACACACACAGACATACACACACACAGATACATACAGACACACAGACACACACAGATACACACAGACACACACACATACAGATACACACAGACACACACACACACAGACACACACACACACAGATACATACAGACACACACACATACAGATACAGAGACACACAGACACACAGATACATACACACACACAGACACATACAGACACACAGACACACACATACACAGATACATACAGACACACACACACAGATACACACAGACACACACAGATACAGATACACACAGAAACACACACATACAGATACACACACACACACAGACACACAGATACATACACACACACAGACACACACACATACAGATACACACAGACACACACACATACAGATACACACAGATACACACAGATACAGACACACAGACACACACACAGATACAGCGCACACACACACAGACAGACACACACACACACACACACACACACACACACAAGCACACACACACACACACACACACTCACACTCACTCACAGACACAGACAGACTCAGACACACACACACACACACACACACACACACACTCTCACTCACAGACACAGACAGACTCAGACACACACGAGTGTACTTGACTTGCAGGCTAAAAGTCCTCCTGGCTGGGGCGGTGTGTTTGTTTAGGAATCACACAGTGCCCCGTAGAGAGAGAGTGTGTGTCTGTGTGTGTGTCTGTGTGTGTGTCTGTGTGTCTGTCTGGGACCTAGCAGTCCATCTAGGTCAGGGCAGAACCTCTGTGAGGACACAGCAACCAGGACTGCAAGGGGCGGGGCCACGCCCTCGTTTCCTGGTCCGTGCGCGCGACATGATTGGCCGAGACTCGGCGGGGTGACCCCGTGTCACCGGGGGGCCGCCCCTCTGCCCTCCATGTCCAGCCACGCGTCCCCCCCGGGGGTTCCCCGTCTTTAAGACTTCTGGTGTCTGTCTCCTCTCTCAACCGCAGACCATATTCCGCCAGTATGACATGGACAAGTCGGGCACCATGAACTCCTACGAGATGCGACTGGCGCTCGAATCAACAGGTATAACCCCCCCCCCACCGCCAAGCATCACATGTTGGTATCAGCCTGTTGGCTGCTTCAGGCCCCACCCCCCCGCCCCCCGCCCGGTTGCCATCCACTGTGAGTGACGTTTGTGTTGTTGTTGTTGTTGTTGTGGCCCCGCCCCCCTCCAGGCATCAAGCTGACCAACCACCTGTTCCAGCTGGTCATCCTGCGATACACAGAGGAAGACCTCACTGTGGACTTTGACAACTTCGTCACATGCTTAGTGCGGCTGGAGACCATGTTCAGTGAGTCCCCCATCACGCATGTTCTCATGCCCCGGGTCACGCATCCACACTCCTTTACGTTTACATTTACATTCACATTCAGGGCATTTAGCAGACGCTTTTATCCAAAGCCACTTACAAAGAGTACATTTGTCATAAGAAGGTGAAACATTTCATTGCTGTTAATACAGTAAGAAAGTCACCAGAACAAGTTTCAAGCATTTCAATTGCTAGGTTAATCATTGAAAGTACACAACATCTCTGACTAAGTACCAAGTTAGAAAGAGTGATTAAAGTGCCAAGACATACAACAAATAAGAGCATGAGGGTAGGGTTATGCAGGGTTCAGGTGAACTCTGAACAAGTGAGTCTTGAGTCTCTTCCAGAAGATGGGGAGCAACTCTGCAGTCCTGACATTGGCAGGGAGCTCGTTTCACCACTGCGGTGCCAAAATGGAGAAGAGTTGAGATTTGGCCATCCGACCTTTTCCTCCTTTAAGTGATGGAGGTACCAGTGGACCAGCTGAGGTGGTTGAGCCGAGTGCTGGAGCAGGGGCGTGGGACACATTCTGTCCCCTGGGGGGTCGTATCAGTTCACTCCAAAGCAGTGTCGTCCTCCTTCTCCCACCTCTGCTGTCACGGAGCGTCCTCAGAGCCACAGATGCAAAGCAAAACAGTTCTCAGAGGCACACACGCCGTGAGATGGCGTGGAGCAGCCTCCGTAAGATGATTCACTTCCAGCCACCAACTTCTGCCTTTTCTGTTTGTGAATGACGGCTTTCTGATGCAGACGTCTTTCTGTAAAGGAAAACCCACAATTCAGGAACCAGGTTGACAATGCGTAGTGTAATGGAGCATAAGGCCCTCAGACATCCTGTGTTGCCTTCAAAATATGTATTCTCCTGTAGATCACGTCTCATTTCACGTTAGCGCTGCAGAGTCGACATGTCGTGCGTGATCGACTCTGCTGTCCTCTTTTGTGTCAAAATAAAAGTCCTCTGCAGTAGGGGGTGGGGGGGGGGCCAGAAGGGCTTATCTTATGTTTTTTGTGATATGCTTTTATTTCCCCGTCAGCTCTCTTCTGGCTGGCCAAGGTCAGAGTCTGTGCCCGTTCCCACGGGAACAGGAGCCAACTCTGCCATTGTTGTTTGTTTAGGTGAAACATGGAGATTGCCGTATGTATAAAATCGTCCATCTTGCGGCCAAAGGCAGATTCATGATTAGCCACAGCGAGCGCTACTTTATGCGCTCGGCACCGTTGATGTTTCATAAAGTTCAGTAGCGAGTGTTCATTTTGAGGGAGTAACACCTTTACCTGCAGCTCAATCTCTCTCAAAGTACATGTTTGCAAGAGGTGCGATTCCATCGAGGTGAAATGATGTTCATGATGAATTCGAGGTTCATGATGAAGTCGAAGTTCAAGATGGCGGCTCCATCTGGCTTCTCAGCGTCAGCTGGGTGCTGGTATGGGAAGTGTGAAGTAGAGTCTGTGTCTGTGTGGTGACCCACTTCTCCTTTCACCTCGCAGAGACCTTTAAGACCATGGACACCGATGGAGACGACATCATATCCCTCAACTTCTTCCAGGTAGGACGGACGCTGTGAGAGCCTACGGCCTTCCTCGTGGATGTGCTTTGGTTTTTTATTCATAGCAGTTCTCTAAGCGGTGGGACTGTCTGCACGGCGGTCACAACAGACGAGCGAAGCAGCATTGTAGCACACAACTTAACCTTGTTTCCTCGGTTCTTCTTTCTTTACAGTGGATTTCCCTGACCATGTTCGCCTAGCCGCGGCAGCGCTGCTAACGCGGTTCGGCACCGCGACCGTCTCGTGGGCCCCCCGGGACCCCCTCATCCTTCAGAATAATTGAGAAGTGCCTTCCCCCCCCCCTCCCGCACCCCCACACACTTCTTTTC
This sequence comes from Urophycis tenuis, assembly GCA_036785325.1. NCBI lineage: Eukaryota > Metazoa > Chordata > Actinopteri > Gadiformes > Phycidae > Urophycis > Urophycis tenuis. The sequence goes on along the minus strand of JAXIVH010000225.1, from coordinate 71,700 downwards.
CCCATCCGCCATTTTTAAGGCAATTTGCCACAACCTCCCCGATTGACACAAACCAAAAAAAACAAAAAAAAAATAGCGCTAGCAAGGAGGCGCTTGACGGCCAAAGCCTTACCGGCGCCGCCCGGCCTGCTCATAGCGGCGTGCGTCTGGCGGCCGACGGTGTCATTGTATTGGGAGGGTCGACCGCGTGGCGTTTCCGCCCCTCAGTGCCACCCGTCAGCGCGGGAGACGTTTGGGTCACCGACCCGGCTTTCGGCGCCGGCCCTGCGGTGTTTACCACGGAGCGCCACGCTCCCGTTGTGTTTTTGTGATTGGGGACGTCGTGTTATGTCATGTATTACATTTGATAAAGGGGTTTTTCCTCTGTTCTGCTGGATGTATTGCTGAAACAGACTGTTATCATATCTGTACGGGAACCTGCATCCGAATACTCATACTTGACTTGCTATATAGTATGCATTTTGTAGTACGTGACAAATATAGCGCGTCCGAATGCTCAGTACGCATTGTGTAATAGGCAAAAAGTTTCCGAAATGCGTACTACCGCCACAGTGTACAACGGTAGGTCACTACGCTATCCCACAATTCAGCGGGAGTCTGGTAACCGAAGAAGAAGAACGCCGCAGAGAAAAATAAATAAATAACAGCAGCGATATCAAGAGCCATTCGCGCAGAAAGAGACATTTTTAATTCACGAGCAACGACGACAAGACGGAAAACTATTAGGTAAATTATCTGAGGTGACTTTTTAATTTTGCCGGCATCTGATCTGCTGCGCACAGAGGGGAAATACGTCATCTCCAAACATCCGGTGACGTTTTCGGTGGTGTTCTACGCATAGCTGTAGAACGTACTACATTAACGGTCAAGTAGTTGACACTGAACAGAAATAGTATATACTGAGTATTCGGATGCAGCCCAAGACTTTCACCGCTTCTCGCGACGGAACGCACATCACGGGACGTTTGTTTTATTTACCCCCGCGATTAAAACATAAGGGAACAGTCTACACAGTATGCCAAAGTGTTGGTTGGGTGTGGTTATGGAATGTGTTATGTTATGTTATGGGTGATGCATGCACTGTGCAGTGTGATGTGTTGGCGTCCTGCTCTCCAGAAGCTTCTCTTGCGCTGGGCCCGGTTGGCATGCAGCGCTGTCTGTCTGACAAGGCCTGAAGAACCGGAGCCACACTTTCTCTCTTCTGCTAAATCACGTGTTGACTTTTTTGTGTTTCATTGCCAAAGTCAAAAGTACTTCAGTGGGCCGATGTGAACGTACAGACACAGCGGTGTCCGTCTGTCTGTCTGTCTGCCGCGGTCGCACCTCGGATGGGTCTGAAAACATCGACGCCATCGCAGTGGACGCGTTTATATACCGAAACCTTTCATGGACATGTTTTTCAGCAAAAAAAAAGAAACTACATTAAACAGTGGCATGTTTAAATGACTCTTCTTGTTGTTGTTGTTGTTGTCCTGAGTCAGGTAGAAACAACCAACGTCTGTGGCGTTTTGAGGCAAGGGGACAGATTCCTCTCATGAAGGATTTTCACCTGAGGTCTGAAATTCAAGATTGCTAAATGTGAATGAGTGAATGAATGAATGAATGTGGAGTGCTTGAGCATGGATGGATGGTTGAAGGTTAATGGATTCATTGAAGGGCGTCATTTTCCATCTATAAAGACAAACACATGATTCAAACCATATTCATTCACATCCCATCGCACATCCCAATCAAACTAAACATCCCATTCACAGTCTGCCATTCATCCATCCATCCACCCAGCCTCCATCACTCAATCACTCATTCACCAACATCCATCAAACTGTCCCTTCACTCATACTTCCAGTCAATCACCCTCATTCACCCACGTCGACCCTCACTCAGTCACACAGTGCCCTCCGTGTCCAGCAACCTTTAGCACAGACTGGCTTTAACAACACGGTGAACCTGCGTCCCAGTCGGGCTTTACTGGCCATCTGAGCCCACCACACAGCAAAGACGGCCCCAAAGGCCCTGAGTTTTCCAATTAGTGTTTTATTGATTTAGCGGCACACATACCCCCGGGATTTTCTTAAAGTGAAAGGGCTTTATAAATAAACGTGACTCTAATTATTGACTTAACAATTCACATGACATGAAATGTAATTAGGTTTCCCAGGAGCGCGCTCATGCTGGGCATCGAACCCGCGGTCTTGCTGATGAACCACAGCTCGCTCCGCTGCAGGTTGAGAAGTTAGAATAGACATTACAATTTACATGAGCTCAGGCTCGGTTCTAGACTGCCTTGATTGGGGGGGCAGTAAGAAATGTTGATTGGTCACCAACTGCTACTGTGTTGAGTGCCATAGGGATGACGTTTTTTTGTATGCCTACCAGTCTATGATGCCAACCCCAACGTAAGTATCGCAGATTTGCCGTGGTTCCATCGGCAAAGCTCTAATGGGAATTATGTTTCTGGATTGACCAAGAAAACAAATTCGGTGGCCAACAAATTCTTGATGTCAGTCCACTGACATATTGTGTATTTAAATGTGGAGCTACAATGTAATTGGCATTGTCAATTTTGAATTTTAAATTTTAAACCCACCTCCACCCCCCCCCCCCCCCCCCCCGCCCCTGTTATAGGACAACTTTATAAGTGTGAGGTTTAATAACCAGAAATCGGTGCATGACAGAGAAAGAGAGGACAATTAAATAATCAAAGCAGTGTATGAACCACTAAAAACTAAATCTGATTTTCAAGAGAAACACACACACACACACACACACACACACACACACACACACACACACACACACACACACACACACACACACACACACACACACACACACAGCTAGCTAACTACAACAATTTGCAAGTAGCCAAATCTAGCAGCAACAAATCAAATGGATCTCACTAAAACAAGGCAATTCTCCTCAGAGTCTCAGTATGAGCAAACTAGGCTGGCAACCAGACTATAAGCAACTGCAGAGAGGTAATGAAGTGATTAGCTACATATTACTTGTAAGCACAGTACAGTACAGTACAGTGCAGTATTTACAGTAGTTTAAGTTTAAAACAAAGGAAAAAAGAACAATGCAGGGCGGGAAAGAAATTGTGGTCAGTGATTGGTAGTTGGGCATGTGTGGCACGCATGCGCAGCTCATATCTATGTCTGACACCCTGCAGTGCAGCTCAGGTCGTGCAGCTCTCGTTCAGATAGCCCACCGGTATATGTGTGGGTGGGCGTAGATGAGAAAGGAGGATGGGAAATTTGGTGGTGGGGCAAAATGTAGGTTTCTTGGTAATCTGTAAAGTAATCTGTGACAATGCAATTTGGTAAACAGCACTATGAAAATAAATCGTGACTGGTTGATTGATGCTATGTTATTGTGCGCCACTTTCTCGCGCTTCGGAAAGTTGAGTGTGCCTGCAGGGGTTCCCTGTTTCTCCCTGCTTGATGCCAGCATCCTCAGATTAGCCACCGTCGGAGGCTTTGGTCCCAGGAAGTAAACAGTGGCTGGCGGTGCTATCCTGAATGTACGGGTAATGGAGTCCCCTATCAATAACGTGTGTCGTTTAATCCTGTCAGGGGGGTGGGGGGAGGCTCGCGGGCCAACAGGACTAACAGCGGGGCTAGCAAGGGTTGAAAGTTGAAAGCCGCTTCACAACGGGTACGTAGCCTCTTGTGAGGCTTCCCATGCTGTGAAGCGGGACAGAGACAAACTCCACAGCAGCTGCCGGTGGGTGGTGCCCGTGGTATCTGATGTGATGCTAACTGAGAGAAGCTGCTACTGACTGTATGCACAGTGCAAGAGAGAGAGAGAGAGACCCCAGCTCTGTTGGCAGAAGAGCCGTGGACTGTGATTACTCTGAGCAGCATTTATGGGAATAAATTACAATATCATTTATTTGAATACTTTTTTTTTTTTTCTTTTTTTCCGGAATGAAGCGGGGTTGGTTTGGTGGGGCAGTCGAAGCATTTAAGGGGGGGGCATAGCCCCCCCGTGCCCATGCCTAGAGCCGGGCCTGCATGGGCTTGATGCATTTCCATCCACAGTCACAGTGGGTTTCAATGGAGCTCGCCTGCAGCCGACCTCTTGAGTCTCAGACATGAAAAGCAGCAGCGATCTGCAGCGCGAGCGTGCAGGCTACAACCACCTCAGAGGTCAGAGCTGCTCAGTACCCGACATTAAGGGAAAGGATCTTTTTCAGGTCAGAGCTGAACAACAGCTCACCGCTGGTCGTGGAGGAGAGTGTTATTGAACGAGTCACGTGACGTTGTTTACAAAACGTCATCCACTCTCCAAGGCGAGCGGTTGTTGGCGCTACTACGTCACCCTCCCAGAGGACATCGTGAGGTTAGGTTTCCAGGGAAGAGCACCAGAGCATCAGAGGGAGCCAGGCCTCCAGAGAGGAGTCAGAACCTCCAGAGAGGAGCCAGAACCTCCAGAGAGGAGCCAGAACCTCCAGAGAGGAGCCAGGCCTCCAGAGAGGAGTCAGAACCTCCAGAGAGGAGCCAGAACCTCCAGAGAGGAGCCAGAACCTCCAGAGAGGAGTCAGAACCTCCAGAGAGGAGCCAGGCCTCCAGAGAGAAGTCAGAACCTCCAGAGAGGAGTCAGAACCTCCAGAGAGGAGCCAGAACCTCCAGGGTCCCATCCATGCGTCAGGCTTCAAGCCATGGGATGTGGCCCCAGTGAATGTTTCATTTTATCTTCACATTTATTGTTATTTGCAATATATCTTGCCGTTTGAAATTATTATGGCTTATCTATCTTCTCTACATTTTATTTTTGCAGTTGATTTATTATGCAGCTGTATATTTTCAAACAGGTGAGGCCTGCACTACAGTGTTATTTGCAGAGGTCTGCCTGCCTATTAGATCAGAATATAGGCTTATGTAGGACTGTGTTTTATTATATTTCTGTTTTCTATGTAATACTGTGAAGCTGTAGGCCTGTTTTACATTTTTTTGTTATTTGCACAGTTATGCCTATATGTGTAGGCTATTTGCATTCACTTGTTTGTTTGTTTTTACATAATACTTTGCATGTTTCAAACAGGCAACACTATTGTTTGTTGTTAACAGTTTTGCTTTGCTGAGCAAAAACACCTAAACTAAACCTAAATAAATGGTTGATGGTGATTACTTGCACTATCTACAACGCACTACCTCACTTTCACTTCACTTTTGTACTTTGTATTTTGTGTTGTCTGTACTGTTTGTTTGTCTGTTTGTTTGTCTGATTGTTCAATTTGCACTGTAGGTATGAGAGGACTGAAATTTCATCTGTGCTATATGGCTGCCATGTAGCAAATAAACAATAAAGTTATTTGAACTTACTTGTGGTGTGGAGTTAAAACTACACACTTCACCTGTTTTAGTGTTATATTTTTGTAGATCGCCATTCAAACTAATATGGAGATGGTTCTGGTCCCTATCTCCCAGCCCTAGGCCCCTTTGCCCCAAAGACTGTCATGGTTTCATGTTACCAGCCATTTAGAAATGGTGCCAGGGTTTATCCACTCAGCAGTCTCACAGAGTTGGTGAGGACTTTTGTGAGAGAAATGTATTTTGATACTTATTTTTCCATAAGTATCAAATTATCAAATATTTTTAAATTTTGTATATATATATATATTTAATCTCCCATCTTATTTCTGGATTTAAACTGTTGCTATTTTTCTGCATCTTAACTGCTGTAACTCTAAATCTCCCCGTTTGCGGGACAAATAAAGGATTTCCTTATCTTATAAATCCTGAGTAAGGCCTAAATATCACACAAAAGAATCCTTCTAGCTTAACTGATCAAGAATTGAAGCAATGTTAAGTGTTTATAAAGCATTACAAACACATTGTCTATAGTTTGCAGATCATTAAATGTACCTTTATAAATTATCCTACCAACCATTATCTCATCAGCTTTCATTCATGATTTAAACTGGATTATGAATGTATGATAAATAAGCAAGTAGGAACAATGCTTTACAAATGAATTCACTATTTACTCCTACTTTGCTTATGCTTCAAAGTTGCAGTGATTCTACAGTGTCACCTTAGTTTGTTCAGCTGTTAAAACACAACATATACATTTTAATAAATAGAACTTTAATAACATTCATAATAAAAACAATACAATTACATTGTGAGAAAAACTTTGCTTTTCAAAGAGAGGGCAGTTATTGTTAATTTACAAACATTTACAAACGCTCTGACAAAGTTAACTTAAAATATTAAACACTAGGGATGCACCGATACCGATACCAGTATCGGGTATCTGGCCGATACTTCATTAAAATACTTGTACTCGTATTCGTTTTTAAATTGCCGATACCACGCACCGATACCACTATGCCAGTAGCCTACATCAAACCGGCCGTATGCAGAGATGAGTTGTCCTACCTAACTAACTCGGGGGAGATAATGAATGAGCAGAAACTCGGAGATTCTGCCAAAGGCTTGTGTGTGTGAAAGTTCGCTGCGAAAAGACGTAACAGTAGGCTAAGTCATGTCGGCGATTTGGGCATATTTTAAGATAAAGCGTCATCCGGCAGACTGTAAGATCTGTAATGCTACGGTGTCGAGAGGCGGAAAGGAAAGTACTTCCTTTAATACAAGCAATCTGATAAAACATCTTAAGACGCACCATAGTGCTTAGTACACAGAGTTCACTAATGCTAGCGGCGTAAGACCGAAGCAGCCAACCTTATGACGTCTTGCAAAAGCGAGAGAAAATGTCCAAAGACAACTCACGGGCAATACAAATAACAGAGGCACTTACTCACTTTATAGCGCTCGATGACCAGCCACTTTCAGTTGTTGATAATGTCGGATTTCGCCGTCTTTTAAAAGTGCTAGAGCCCATATATGAGATTCCCAGTCGCCTCTACATCACCGATGTGATGTTGCCAAAGGTGTATGTTAAAGTGAAAGATCACCTTGACGTCATTTGACAACATAGTTCGTTGATTTGTTTATCCTTTCTGAAGAAACATGGGAATAGTGCCACATGGTTTGTGCACTTGAAAGAAGGATACTTTTGATAACTGAAACGTGATAATGTGCTTATTAAGCAATAGTTCTGATCACTTTTTGTGATTATTTTTGTTGTTATTCGCTTTATCTGGTTATATTTACATTTTGTCTAATGTGATGGCATTTTGTCTTTGAAGGCTTTTTTGTTAAAAACAGAAAGCTCTGTTTAGTTTTGGCTTGGAATAGCCTGCTCATTTGGTATAGCCTTACTAAAGGCTTGACATAATCTTCAGAGGAGAAAATAAAATCTGCCTTCAAATGAATTGCACTTCTTTCATAGAGATCAAATCTAGAAAGTATCGGTATCGGTACTCGGTATCGGCAAGTACACAAATAAAAGTATCGGTATCGTATCGGTTTGTAAAAAAGTGGTATCGGTGCATCCCTATTAAACACAATTCTATAAATAATAAGAGATGCGTTGGTTCACAGTATACTGACTTCTGGAATGTACAAACTTATTTTGAACCCAAACCCAAGCCTCAGTCGTTGTGTTCGATGCGGTCCACGATGGTGGCGAACAGCCGCTCCAGCTGCTGGGCGCGCTGCTTGCCCCACTCAAGCACCTCCTCGTGGTTGGCCTTCTCCTCGCTGTCGTAGTCCATCACCGCCAGGTTGGTGATGAGCGACAGGGCGAACACGCGCATGCCGCAGTGCCGCGCCACGATCACCTCGTGCGCCGTGCTCATGCCTGCGGGGGGGGGGGGGCGCCAACAAACGGGGGTCAACAACACGGAGAGCTCGTCGACTAACATCGGCCGCTGCGCCGTGTTAACAGGCCTGACGGCAAACGGTTATGTTGTGGTTGTAAAACGCACCCACGGCGTCGGCGCCCAGCTTTCTCAGCATGCGGCACTCGGCGATGGTCTCGAAGGACGGGCCGCCCAGCACGCAGTACACGCCCTCGCGCAGGAAGTCACCGTAGCCCAGCTCCTGGCCCACGTCCAGGGCCAGCTGCTGCAGCTCACGGTCGTACGCGTCCGACATGCAGGGGAAACGCACACCGAACCTGAGGGGGGAGAGAGAGGGGAGAGGGGTGAGACAGGTGAAGGTGGACGGCTGGGTGGGGAGGGGTGAGACAGGTGAAGGTGGACGGCTGGGTGGGGAGGGGTGAGACAGCTGAAGGTGGACGGCTGGGTGGGGAGGGGTGAGACAGGTGAAGGTGGACGGCTGGGTGGGGAGGGGACACAAAGTGTACCATCTGTGCGTGGCGGTCAACGGGGGTACGTGCATGCTTTGCTCGCCACGCGTGATTCACGTTGAGTCAGACCGACCGCCAGTTAATGAGCAAACGCTGGGGAAGGATTTACAGGAACAGAGAGCGTTCTCTCTGGCCGTTCTAAAAGTAGCTCTGTGATTGGATGATTCGGTTAGCGTGGGGGGGGGGGGGGGTTGGTCAGCCGACTCCCATTCACACATGAGTTAACGCACACGAGGACTGTGTGTGTGTGTGTGTGTGTGTGTGTCCGTCCGTCCGTCCTACCGCTCGTCGTTGGGTCCGGCCAGCGCGTGGTTGCCCGCGAAGCCCGGTATGTTCAGGTGGTCCTTGATGATCATGATGTCGCCCACCTTGAAGTCCTGGTTCAGCCCGCCGGCCGCGTTGGTCAGCATCACCGTCTGCACACCCAGCAGCTTGAAGATACGCATGGGCAGCGTGATCTAAAACACACACACAATGTGAGGCATTGCTCCTGGGGGGAGACCAACCGTGTGGAGTCTACTGCATGACACACACACACACACACACACACACACACACACACACACACACACACACACACACACACACACACACACAGGGGGGTGGTGGTGGGACCCCCTACCTTCTGGATGGGGTAGCCCTCGTACAGGTGGAAGCGGCCCTGCATGCAGACGCAGTCTCGCCCCTTGAGGGTCCCAAACACCAGGCGGCCGGCGTGGCCGTGCACTGTAACACAGAGGGGGGGGGGGGTGAGACTGGCTGTACGGGCCCTGGGGGTCACCGTGGCAACGTAGTGACCGCTCCGCTGGCCGTGCGCTCACCGGTGCTCTGGGGGAAGTTGGGGATGTCCTTGTAGCTGAAGGCCACCTGGTCCTTCAGCATGTCGGCCAGGCCGCCCAGGCCGGAGCCGCACACGATGCCCACCAGGGGGCGGCGCGCCGTCTGCGTCAGCAGCCAGTCGGCGGTGGCCTTGCAGTCCTCATAAGAGTCCCTGCAGAGAAGCCCGTCATTCCCTTAATGCTGCGGTCTCTTCCATCCCACCATGCCGGGAACCTTCACTGGCTCCTCGCTCACCGGGCTTTAAAAGGCCCTTTTTGGTCATAAAAGCGGTGTCTATGGCAGTGTTCATCCGTCAATGTTTGGAAAGCCCCAAGAATCTACAACTTGATGGTAACATTGAATTTCGGCCAATCTTGTCAATCTCCTTCATTCGTTTTGTTTTAATTGCCCCATTCCTTGATGAACTTATGCAATAAGGTCCGATTTCTTTATTGCAGAGAACATCGACGAGGCATTTGCACAACAACAAATGTAAGAAATAGGAACACATCGGTCGAAATGAATCGGAGGCCATGTATCTTTTTTTTTTTTTTTTTACATTGTAGAGAACAGGTATTGAACTACCGAGTAATTAACCTATGAACAAAAAGTCTTCCGTATTCTGCTCATCTAAACGAACAGCCCCGCTGCCCCCCGACCCACGTGCTCTGCTCGGGACCGCGGTCTCCCACCGGGACCCCCGGAGCAGGTGGCGACTGATGCAATCTGGAGCCGAGCCGCCGCTGGTCTCTCCGCGCAGGCGGATGGGCTCACACGACATCTGTGCGTGACATCCGTGCGTACCGTTGAGATTCGTTTGGTAAATAGAGAGGTTAGTCATACTCACTCCGTGTTTGAATCTGGAAACATGTTCGACGTAAAGAAAAAAAAGTTATCTTCTTAGAGCAAGGCTTTTTCGTTAATCACTTGGACGCGGAAAAAGCAACGTTGAAGGATCTAATATAGGAAGAAAATAAAGTACGTTTCTTGTTTAAAATCCCTGCCCACGATTTACACGGGCTTCAGCACCGATGGATGTTCTGCGGCAGCGAAGAGCGGCTGCGGGCTATATCGGTTTGACGTCCACGGCGGCCCCGCCCCCAAAGTGACGAGCGGCCGCGCGGCCGTGCCCATTGGTCAGAGCAGCGCCCCGGGAAACACACCTACAAAACAAAAGCCTTCGGGTGGAACACGCCCCCTGTCACTCTATGTTCTGAATGATTTCCCCCAGAGCGCACGGCCGCGCTGTGCATGTTGGACTTTGTTACGACGTATTGTGGAAAGGTGTTACCGCAATGATTATTGAGTTGGGACTCGGCACAGAACAATGATATCAGACGTGCGGAAATTGTGTGTATAAACTACGATATTGACCATGACTCATTTGAATAAGCTCAATACTAAAACTTTTTTTTTTAACATACACACTTGGTGTCAAGAGTGTGGCAAAACACACACACACACACCCTCTCCCAGATGCGCATCACACACACACATGCATTACAATGCCAAGCATTGCATGCTTACACACATGACCACACACACATGCGCACACACACACACACACACACACACACACACACACACACACACACACACACACACACACACACACACACACACACACACACACACACACACACACACACACACACACACACACGGTCACCATATAAACACCTTTGTGATAACTGTGATACACTACATAAGTATCTGTTTGGTCCATGTTGACCACTGGCAGCGGGACAGCAGTCCGTGTGCAGTGGGACAGCAGCCAGTGTGCAGTGGGACAGCAACCAGTGTGAAGTGGGACAGCAGCCAGTGTGCAGTGGGACAGCAACCAGTGTGAAGTGGGACAGCAGCCAGTGTGCAGTGGGACAGCAGCCAGTGTGCAGTGGGACAGCAGCCAGTGTGCAGTGGGACAGCAGCCAGTGTGAAGTGGGACAGCAGCCAGTGTGAAGTGGGACAGTAGCCCGTGTGCAGTGGCACAGCAGCCAGTATGCAGCGGGACAGCAGCCAGTGTGCAGTGGGACAGCAGCCAGTGTGCAGTGGGACAGCAGCCAGTGTGCAGTGGGACAGCAGCCAGTATGCAGTGGGACAGCAGCCAGTGTGCAGTGGGACAGTAGCCCGTGTGAAGTGGGACAGTAGCCCGTGTGCAGTGGCACAGCAGCCAGTATGCAGTGGGACAGCAGCCAGTGTGAAGTGGGACAGTAGCCCGTGTGCAGTGGCACAGCAGCCAGTATGCAGTGGGACAGCCAGTGTGCAGTGGGACAGCAGCCAGTATGCAGTGGGACAGCAGCCAGTGTGCAGTGGGACAGCAGCCAGTGCGCAGTGGGGACAGCAGCCAGTGCGCAGTGGGGACAGCAGCCAGTGCGCAGTGGGACAGCAGCCAGTGTGCAGCGGGGCCACAGACACCATCAGTAATGTGTGTGTACCGTTGCAGCCGTGCGCGACCCACAGCCATGAGGGGGTTCACGGAGGTTGTTGGACCCAGCGGTCGATGAGCGTGGGTCAAACGCCACATAAGGCACAGCCACGTGTGTGTGTTCCTGTTCCTGTGTTTGTCCAAGTTTATTATTCACCCCTACGACTGTAACCCTCCGGTTACTGCGGCGACACACCCCTGGACCGGGCCAATAGGCAGGCCCACCTGACAGGTGTGGGTGTGTCTGCTTTGGAAATGACACTGTGTGTCACTGTGGTTTACAGGAAGTGTTCTTGAACTTTGTGAACATCCTCACCCCCCCGTTTTTTCAACACAGCTCGGCTCCCTTTGCCCACGATGTTACGGTAAAGGACCTGGGGGGGGGGGGGGGGGGGGCACCTGACCCACCTGAGATGACGCAGCGCGACGGTTCGGGTCGCAGACTTGAGTGTTTTTGTTTTTCGGCGGAAAAAAAAAGCGCTGACCTCGGGAGCAAAAGAAAACAAAAACAGAAGCAGGGAAATGGGGCCGCGTTGAGGACACACCAGACGTCAGCTTCATGTTGTCCAGGAGTAATCCAGGACATGACGCACAACGTCAACGTTTGGTTATGTCCTGTCAGTGCAAGCTATACATTGTAGAGATGCCCATGAGGTTCATCTTCAAACTCTCAGAGGGGATTGAACACACGCACACCCTGGCAGGACTTCAAGAACTCTGCAGACGTACTCCGTGGGCCCGGATCCTACTAATGGAGCGCCTCAGTGTGTGTGTGTGCACGTGTCTCAGTGTGACATGTATGCGTGTAGCGTACACGTGTGTGTGTGTGTGTGTGTGCACGTGTCTCAGTGTGACATGTATGCGTGTAGCGTACACGTGTGTGTGTGTGTGTGTGTGTGTGTAGCGTACACGTGTGTGTGTGTGTGTGTGCACGTGTCTCAGTGTGACATGTATGTGTGTAGCGTACACGTGTGTGTGTGTGTGTGTGTGTGTGTGCACGTGTCTCAGTGTGACATGTATGCGTGTAGCGTACACGTGTGTGTGTGTGTGTGTGTGTGTGTGTGTGTGTGTGTAGCATGTCGTGTCCATGCAGCTCTGGGCTTTGATGCATCTCTCCATGGGAAGCTGAGGCAGAATGTGGCGCTCCAAGGGACTCATGTGATGTGCACTATAGCGGCCCACCTGGTCACATGGTCCGCTCCATGGCATTAATCCCCCCCCCCCCCCCAAAGCATCGCTCTCATGGCACGGCTCTGTGTCCTGCGCACCGTGGAGTTCACAGAGTCTAGCGTGCCGTTCCTACCGGCGTTGGCAACCTTTTCCGCAGAATCTCATCACATTCCTCTTCACTAAACAGCTTCCTTCCCACTAAACCATGTAGGAGGTACTTGGTTGTTGTGACTGATCCGTAATCAAATCAATACAGTGCGGATCAAATCACTCATGCACAGCCGAGGATGACCAAACCCACGAAGAACCTTCTTTCGTACGAGATGAAAGAAAAGCCAGAGTCTTCCTCGGCGTCGTCGAACCTTGAGAGCTGGAATGTGGATTATGCAAATGTGAAGCTATGGTATTTGACTAGAAACCGGTCACATGCTTCGTCAGCTCTTGTCAGGGGCGTGATTCAACCTTACTCCATCACATCTAAAAAACTTTTTTCTCCCAATAATACGTCACGTGTCTGCGGACTTTTCGGCGCTGCGGCTATGAAAGAGCGGCCGTGGTGATAAGTCACGTGGTTCACTCGCTCTGCCCTTCAGTCGACGCGCCACAGTGCGCGGTGGTTCGTCTCCATGGTGGTTGCCCACGACTCGCTCCCAGCGGAGCGCTGGCAGCATCCTAGAACACACGCAGCTTGCGTGCCGCTGTGTTCCCATTGCAACAATAAAAAATGTCCACAAATATTATTATAAACAATCGGATTAAACAAAATCGATTGGGAACGGGGATCAGAATACATAAACGACAGCAGACCGCATTCTCCTCGCTGCCATATCCATGATGAAGAAATACTGCTCTGGGGGTGGGGGGGTCTTTAGAAAAAAACAGTTTCAAAAGGTGAGCACAGAGTTGTTGCAGCTAAAGGCGATGAATCCAGAACACTGGCCTTTAATGGCCGGTTGAACTGGTTACACGAAACCAGTCAGAGTATGTCTCTCTCTCACAAATACACACCATCTAATTACATTTACTTGCCCTTTTACTGTCTTCAAGTTAACATTGTGTGTGATGTAATGGAAAACGAACCCACAGTCGTTCTCGTGAGCACTCGTACTTTTTGAGCACTTATACTACATGCTGTTGTCTACTCTATATTTCTATGCATGATTTATATACCTGTTTACTCTATGCATGATTTATATACCTGTTTACTCTATGTATGAATATTGGGTACAGCCAACGCGGTGGGCCTCTTTACATCGCGTTTCACTTGGCCCGGCGTGCTGTAGCGGTGAGCGCACCCGTCTGCATACCAGGTGGTCCACTCAGAGTTCGGACTTGTCCGGTTCCACTCGGGAATACAAACTGCATTTTTTTTGCGAAATGCATTTTTATATACCTGGCTGTCCCAAATACATACGCGTCGAAAAACGTTTTAAGGGCAATTACGTAGGCCTATTGATTGAAAGAAATGACTAATTATATATTAGTCATTCTTTCTCTCGCTCCACTTATATATATATATATATATATATATATATATTAAATAAATCATATACTAATATAGACCCGCGTCAGACCGATCGCATGCTAAAATAAGTGACCAATAAATACAAAGAAATAAGTGTTGAGGAGGCGGCTCCGTTGTCGCCCAGAGAGACGATGACAAGCACGTGTTGCGACGTGCGGGGAGAACATTTGATTTGTCCCGAGGGAGGGACGGGGCCAACCTCGTGAAGACGGATTTAGATTAACCACAGACCTGCAGGAAGGTGTGTGATCTATAAACAGAACGGACCAGGGACGCCAAGATTGCATCTAATACAGTCACACTTCCTCAAGAAATTCATTCAAGTATCTCTCTCGGAAATGAAAGATTTTGATGGTAGTTACACGGTTGGTTGGGTAGACATGTCATCGTCACTCGGCCCATGTGTTCATCGGGTGCAAGTATATAAATACCCTTGCTGTTATACATTGACAGGTCTGCGCACTGGAACCTTGAGAGGCTTACCATAGCAATCTCAAAACTAAACCTGACTCCAAGAGTTATCATACCCCCCCCCCCCCCCCAGACAAACCCAGCCCCCAGTATCCCCACACCATGTGACCGGCCCACCCTGCTGCCCTCCATACCGGACCCCCAGGCCTGGGGCGCTGCTGTGCTGGCTGGCAGCGCTGCTGCTGGGCCAGGGAAGCTGCTAGCTGGTTCCAGGGGCTGTTAGCTGGTTCCAGGGGCTGTTAGCTGGTTCCAGGGGCTGTTAGCTGGTTCCAGGGGCTGCTAGCTGGTTCCAGGGGCTGCTAGCTGGTTCCAGGGGCTGTTAGCTGGTTCCTGGGGGCTGCCGGCAGCTAGCTGGTTCCAGTGATGCTGTTAGCTGGTTCCAGGGGCTGCTAGCTGGTTCCTGGGGCTGTTAGCTGGTTCCAGCGGCTGTTAGCTGGTTCCAGGGGCTGTTAGCTGGTTCCTGGGGCTGTTAGCTGGTTCCAGGGGCTGCTAGCTGGTTCCAGGGGCTGCTAGCTGGTTCCAGGGGCTGCTAGCTGGTTCCTGGGGGCTGCCGGCTGTTAGCTGGTTCCAGGGGGCTGCTAGCTGGTTCCAGGGGGCTGCTAGCTGGTTCCAGGGGGCTGCTAGCTGGTTCCAGGGGGCTGCTGGCTGCTAGCTGGTTCCAGGGGCTGCTAGCTGGTTCCAGGGGCTGTTAGCTGGTTCCAGGGGCTGCTAGCTGGTTCCAGGGGCTGTTAGCTGGTTCCAGGGGCTGCTAGCTGGTTCCAGGGGGTGCTAGCTGGTTCCAGGGGGTGCTAGCTGGTTCCAGGGGGTGCTAGCTGGTTCCAGGGGGCTGCTGGCTGTTAGCTTACGGTGACCAGACGTCCCCGTTTTCAGTGACCAGTGTCCGAAATTGGAAAAAAGGTAAGATGAAAAAACGAAACTGTTGAACAAAAGACATGTAGTTGAGCACCGTAGCCTACAGCTCGCACAGCCACAGGCTAAAGCCAGCCAGAACAAGCCCCGATCAGAGTAGAACGCCCCTCTAGAATGCCAGCTGCACGGTACAACTATCTTCTTCCCTCCGCGAGAGGCTACAGGTAGCCGACCTACGTGGTACTTTCATGGCATTCATGCATCTATTCAGCCAGCTATGGTGTAAACACAGCAGGAATATCATTGATTGAATATGATTGGCGAACCAAAGGTGTTCTTTTAAGTGTTACTGTTAATTATTATCACTCTTTGGTGGGTCACACCCACTTTTACATGGAATTTACAGTGTCTAAATATAAATCAGTGTATGGCATGACACATTTCACAACCTCATTAATGTGCTGTCCATGTATAGTACATTGGGTGAGGTAAATAACCCAATGTATTATACATGGCCTTCATTTGTAATGTATATCTTTTTAATAATTCACATATATTTCAAGTTAGGGACCATTGACAATAAGATATTTATATTGTACAACAATATATGGCAGGTTAGCTGCTTGCTACTTCCCAGCCACATTTAGGGAAACCTGATTTAACCCCCTTAAAACCATATATTTTCTAAAACCATATAACCTGAAGTTGTCATTCAACTTGAAGTGTGGCATTTTTTATTTTAAAGTCTTCCCCAAATCTTGTGAAAATCATATGGTGTAAGGAGGCCTTAGTTTGGTGAAGACTCTGATACATGTTTTTTTAGAGCTGATTTTAAGGATGTTAAGGATCTCAGCTAATTATTAATCAATTCCTCAATTCCAATTTTGTAAATAGAGTGAGAGAAACTGCTTTTTGAATGGTAAGTGCAGTGTCCCCGTTTTAGTTTTTCTATGACAAAAACACTACCTGTTTGGAGGTTTTTAATCCGCTGAACCGAAAATGTCCCTGGATTTTGTCTCAGAAATCTGGTCACCTTAGGTTAGTTGGTTCCAGGGGCTGCTGGCTGTAAGCTGGTTCCAGGGGCTGTTAGCTGTTAACTGGTTCCAGGGGGCTGCTGGCTGTAAGCTGGTTCCAGGGGCTGCTAGCTGCTAGCAGGTTCCAGGGGGCTGCTGGCTGTAAGCTGGTTCCAGGGGGCTGCTGGCTGTAAGCTGGTTCCAGGGGCTGCTAGCTGGTTCCTGGGGCTGTTAGCTTCAGGCGGTGTCCGACACACATGAACCAACCAGTTTATGTTGCACCCCCCCCCCCCAAGCCATCTAGGTGACTTTACTGGCCTCCTCTTCCCCCAGGACGGAGGTAAAAGTTGTTGAAACAGGTTTATTGCGGAGTTGGAATCTGGGTTAGTCAGAGCAGGTGTCCCTCATGTCAGAGCTATCCCTGAGTGTGTGTGTGTGTGTGTGGTGACGGCTGGTCTGACCTGCGTGCCTTGATTCCAATGCACTACAGGTGTGCAGCCCATCAGCCAGCCTGGCTCACCTGGCCAGGTGAGACAGCCACCACACACACACACACACACACACACACACACACACACACACACACGCACACACACACACCACACACACACACACACACACACACACACACACGCACACACACACCACACACACACACACACACACACACACACACACACACACACACACACTCCACAACCGGATAGGGGCTGTGGCACCAACGGGTGGGGGGGCTATGCTACATGTAACGCCCATCAATTGGATTTTTATTTTCAAGGAGCATATAAACCACTAACGCAAATTTCGATACATATTTCGAAGAATTTCAATAAATGCCACGCAATCAACCGAAGTCATGTGACCCGAGACGATCGGTTCAATAAATATGCTTCATCCGTTATTTCCAGTGAAGACGCCCTGTCGCCCCCCGCTGAGAGAGCGCAGCGCTCAGAGCTCCAGCCAGCTAAAGACCGCGTGGGACCTCTGCTGTTGACAGATGGTACTGCATCGTGAACGTGTGCGATGAACGGACCTGTGGCCTGATGATCACACACACACACCACACGCACACGCACACGCACACGCACACACGCACACACACACACACCCAGGCCACATCGTGCGTATTTGATTTAGTCAACATATTATTTCACAATTATTTCATATTTAATTGTGGAGATGTACTGAGCATGACACATCAGAAGGATTTAGGTATACAACCCTCGTATGTAGTTAGAAATCAACCGATAAAACACCGCAGTCTCAATATGCCTACTTAGGTGCATTGAGTTAATTATTAACTACGCTATACCACAGAATGTCCGCGTTAGATTAATCTAGGTTAGTCTCCTTCACTGGATGACTTGAAGAACACTGAACACAGCAGTATCGAGCTGCAACCAACGTCAAACGAAACGCAAGCTGAAAAACATACACATCAACAAGATCTTGTAGATAATGAAGCCCATGAAGACGTCACATTGATCACACGTCGGAGCACCTGATGGCTGACCCACGAAGACGACCAAGCCGAGCGTCAACACCCTTAAGACCCCCCGACGACCCCCCCCGTCACGAGGGGCCCCTTCCTGCTCGGGGTCTGGCCCGGGGAGCCCCCCTCACCCAGGAGAAAAACAACACGCGCTGGCGGGTGGGCGGGGTCGCATGATTGATGGGCGTGTGAAAACGAGGTCCGGCGTGCGGAGATTCATCTAACGGTACGCAGTCGCTCCTTTCTACGCATGCGGTAAATTTCCCCTCCCGCCAAAACAAACCCCGCGGGGGGGCCCTGTGAGCGGGGAGGGCCCCGCACACGTCGCCCCATCCCGCAGGGCCTCCTTTTACACTCTTAGAAGAACACGGCAAAGGGCAAGAACACAAGTTATGAATGACGGGCGCTGTGACATGCATTCCGAATACCCGACCCTTAGCGACAGAACAATAACGCTTTTTTTTTTTTTTTTTTTTTTTTGTGGCGAGGGCCCATTTATGCCCCAAAACCACGAGGTCAGATTACACCGCGGGCATGCATGGCGGTTCCGTAGCGCATGGACACACGTGCGGGCGGACGTGGCACAGCCTCAGACAGAAGTGACCCGACGCCGTTCAATAAGGAGACCCGCGGCCAACTCTCGGCCGACGCGAAATCGTAAGGAGGGGGCAAGGGCACAATGGACGCGTCTGTCCGCCGATTTGTAAATACCTCTGTCGCAGTGAAATAACTTCCAGGCTTGTATCTTAGCCATCGCCGAATTTACATGAGAAAGTTGACAAAGGGATAACACAGTGGCTAAGTCCGCACAACAAGGCGCCCATTTATGGCGTGTACAGTCGAGGGAGTGGGGGGGGGGAGAAAGGGAGAGAGAGAGCGAGAGAGAAAGGGGGAGAGAGAGGTTGTGTGTGTGTGTGTGTGTGTGTGTGTGTGTGTGTGTGTGTGTGTGTGTGTGTGTATGTGTGTGTGTGTGTGTGTGTGTGAGAGAGAGATGCACTGCGCGAGGGTGGGAGGGGGGGGGGGGGGGGGGGGGGGGGGGGGGGGGCTGCTGGGAGGAGAGCTGAATGAATGAATTAAAAATGTCGTTAAACAGACAGAGTGAATGCTTTTTAGTTGTTGTTTTTTTAACGGAGAGACCGGGGGGCCACGGAGGAGAGAGGACAGAGAGTGGACAGGGGGGGTAAGACGCTCCTTAAAGACCCCTGCGGAACCCCAGCGACGCGCACAACTCGAGATGCGAGCGGCGACAGAGGTGGTCGGTGACATGATTCAGAGGAGGCCGTCTAGTGGACACGTCTGAGCGGAACCGGTACCAGCGGTACCTGCCACTCGGCACCGGATCATGTGAAGTTCTGATTTTAGAATACAAAACAAAAAAAACACTAAAACCTTTTTTTTTAATGGTTAGGCCTACAGTTTAATATCTATATATGAAGTGGGCAGTAATTCCGATTCTGATGAGAGGCTGATGTCAATACAACGTGTAAGGGTAGGTTAGGGCAGAGGCCTATAGTTGGAACAGAAATCTAAAGTTTTTCTCCTCGCTAAACTTTTGGAGTCGTGTCTCTGTGAGCGGCTGTTCTTCATGATCACCGGACGGTAACATCACGACGCTTCCATCGCCCCGGAAACCGCATCGGACACAACGCCTCCTAATACGGTAAGTTACAGAGAAGTAGAGTCACGGTCGTCAACACTGTCAACAGACTTTATTATAGGCCTGCAGTGGAGGGTGCACATGGTCAGTTCAGATACCCTGTCGCTATGGGGTTGATGCGTCTATTTACTTATTATTAAGTCTGTGATGTCATCTTGAACGAAACGTTCAATTATTCCAAAACGTTGGACGTCAATATGCATACAAATAAAGAGGACACGATGAGACCACACGCACGGTATGGTCAGGTTTTTGCAATGTAGAGCTTATTTGGCCACATGTGCTCAGCCTGCCCAATTGGCCAAATATTACGACTCTTCATCGCGAAGCAGCGTGAATACAGAATGAAGGGTCCGTCAATATTAGGGTCAAAGAAGTAGGAGCTTTTACAATGGCAGAAAATGCAAAGCAAATAGCGCATTCAGTCGTAATTCCAGAGGTGAGTTTTCTGTATCAGTCACAAAAAGTTACATGCAATCTATTTTCATTCAAAATCGATTATAACGTATGAATATTTTATTAATCCATTAATAAATAATTCGATATGTAAATGTAATATGCATGTATGAAATATTGGTATATTTCGTAAATTATGTTTATTATGATGATTAGGACTATGATTATTATCATTATTATGAACAGTAGTAAGATAAGATTTATTAAAAAAAAGTCAACAAACAGTAGTAGCAGCAGTACTAGGTCTGGTAGCAGTAGTAATAGTACTAGTACTAGCAGTAGCAGCAGTACTAGGCCTGGTAGCAGTAGTAATAGTAGTACTAGTAGTAACAGCAGTACTAGGTCTGGTAGCAGTAGTAATAGTAGTAGTACTAGTAGTAACAGCAGTACTAGGCCTGGTGGCAGTAGTAATAGTAATAGTACTAGTAGTAACAGCAGTACTAGGTCTGGTAGCAGTAGTAATAGTAGTAGTACTAGTAGTAACAGCAGTACTAGGCCTGGTGGCAGTAGTAATAGTACTAGTACTAGCAGTAGCAGCAGTACTAGGCCTGGTAGCAGTAGTAATAGTAGTATTACTAGTAGCAGTACTAGGCCTGGTAGCAGTAGTAGTAGTAGTACTAGTAGTAACAGCAGTACTAGGCCTGGTAGCAGTAGTAGTAGTAGTACTACTAGTAACAGCAGTACTAGGCCTTGTAGCAGTAGTAATAGTAGTATTACTAGTAGCAGTACTAGGCCTGGTAGCAGTAGTAGTAGTAGTACTAGTAGTAACAGCAGTACTTGTAGTAGTACTAGCAATGGCAACAGCAGAAGTTGCCGCGGTAACAAGAGGGACAGGAGTAGCCGTGCAGCATCACGGCCATCGCCATGGCGATGGAATCCTCTGTGTCCTTCCTGTTCATTAAGACGCCCTCTTCACCTGCCACCGCCGGAGACAAACGGCCGCGGCGGCGCCTCTGATTTACCGCGCAGCGCCGTTAGCTCGCCATTAGCCGCCGCTAAAGGCCGCGGCCAGCGGAGGCCCTCGGGTGGCAGCACAGCCAGGCAAACAGCCGTCCTCCATTGTCCAAACCACTGAATCACACGGGGGAGGAAGTGGAAACTGTAGAGGTGGGGGAACCGGGGTGGGGAACCGGGTGCCAGGGGGCTAACCACTACAACCGGACTGCAGACAGACAGATGGACACTCTCATCGCCATGGAACACACAGATGGGGGCCAGCAGGGCAACTCTCCCCCCCCCCCCCCCCCCAGTGCAGAACAGTGTGGGAGATACAGGATCTCCATCAGCAGGAGTACATCTTATAAGCACAGTGGAAGGTTTTTAGTCAAGTATGGAAGTAAGACAACGGGGAAATAGTTTATTTACCATAACCCATGAGGTTCTTCTAGGCTTCAGAGCGGTCAAACTAAGTCAGGACTAGTTAGTAATAGTAACATGGTTTCGTCTATAAAGTGGCCTTTATAGATATTTACCGAGCATTGATCACTAAAACAGGCTTGCCTTCTACTCCCCTGTATGACAGAGAATACCTGACTCTAGTACACAGATTAATCTATATGACATATCTCAATCCAGCCCAATGCATCTGAATATGACATATACTGTATGTAGTACAGTATATATCTGAATCTATATTACATATATCTAGTACAGTACATTAATGAAACTAGATTACAAATATGTAACTATATTACATCCATCCATCCATCCATCCATCCATTATCGTGACCGCTTATCCTCAACGAGGGTCGCGGGGGGGCTGGAGCCAATCCCAGCTGCAACGGGCGAGAGGCGGGGTACACCCTGGACAGGTCGCCAGCCTATCACAGGGCTAACATACATAGACAAACAACCATTCACACTCACACCTATGGTCAATTTAGAGACACCAATTAACCTAATCCCCAACCTTGCATGTTTTTGGTCTGTGGGAGGAAGCCGGAGTACCCGGAGAGAACCCACGCAAGCACGGGGGGAGAACATGCAAACTCCACACAGAAAGGTCCCGGGTCCCAGGGTGGATTCGAACCCAGAACCCTCTTGCTGTGAGCCGACAGTGCTAACCACTGCACCACCGTGCCACCCACTATATTACATATCCTTGTATTATATTATTGTATTACATTTATGAATCTACACTTCTGGATCCTGTACAGTACCCAGCTGAATCTGTACTGCACTTCCTATGGTACATATTTCAATCATCTGAATCTATGTTACACATGGTGATCTACGTTACATCGATGGATCTCTGTGCTCCTGATACATGAGGACCTGGTTCATGTTGAGTCTACAGCCACTAGAAATGAATGCTATCACTATCACAACCACAACACCAACACATTGGTGTTGTGATTGTGATAGTGATAGCTTTCATGTCAACACAGAACAACGAGGATGTGTTTCAGCCTCGGAAAGACGAATGAATCGAGGAGTTTCCAGAGAGCGAGGGGGGGTGGGGGGGGGGGCGCAGATGTCTTCTGAACGTATCTGTGTGGAGACATACGAATGTTCTTGTGTGTGTTTTGGTGGACTACAGACTCAGCTGGGGTGTGGACAGATCCCAGCCTCTTCTGAAGAGAAGGGAGACACAGTCACACATTACTATGCACAAGGTCTCCCTCTTACACAGGGTGTCCTCCAGAAGACGGGGGCGATTTCACCAAAACGGGGTTTCGTGTGCAAACAAGTGTCTGAACCCCAGCGGGGGGGGCCTCTCTCTCTGAGGAACAGCGTGGGTCTGTTCTGCCCGTCGGTCCTTCTGCGTTGCTTTGGCCAGCTCGGTACACAAGCAAGCCAGATAATCAAGACGTCACGGCGACCCAAACCCCCCTCAGCCGCGCTCAGGACGGCCATTAAGCACTCAAAGCCAAACGCAAACAGGACCACAGCGGTGAGGAGCTGTACGCCGCCCCCCCCCCCGTGTGGGGGCCAGTCAGGGGGTCCCCTTTGAGACCCGGTGGGTGGGTCTAAGGTCCCGGGGAGGGGGGGGCGGGGCCCACAGAGCGTCGCTGCTCCGCGCCTGAGTCTCGGACCCTCCTCAGGAATACCAATGACCCGCTCTTTGTCGCCGGGCCCGATTCCTCTACTGCCACCCGGCCAGCCTACACCCCCCCCCCCCCACCCCCCCCCCCCCCCCCCCCCTCCTCACCCTCATTCACTCCCTCCCTCCTCACCCCTTCGCCCTCGCCGTTTCTTTTCAGGCACCTCCATCCTTCATCCTCCGCCAATCCCTCAGCGGTCTTGGATCTCCCTTTTGTTTCCTCTCCCTCCCCTCGTTCTTTCTCCCCGTGCTCCCTTCCTCCCTCTCTCTCTCCCTCTCTCTCTCTCTCTCTCTTCTTGTTCTTTTGTTTTTCCGAGTCCTCACATTTCCTCTCACTCGCTTTTTTTTTTTTTTTTTGCTTGCCCGCCTGCACACACACACACACACACACACACACACACCTTCTCTCCCGATGCAACATCACACACACACACGCGCATCACAATGCCAGGCATTGCATGCTTACACATGTGACCACACGCACCACACACGATCACACACACAACAACACAAACACCACACAATCACACACACACATGATCACACACACACACATACAATAACCCACACATGATCACACACACACACAATACACACACTCACACGATCACACACACATACAATAACACACACATGATCACACACAGACACACACATGATTACACACACACACACACACAACTCACACATGATCACACACACACAGCAATAACACACACACACGATCACACACATACAATAAACAACACACATGATCACACACATGATTACACACACACACACAAACCCACGTGTGTGTACACACTGTGCACTCCACACACTTGTGTCTGACTGCCGGGCCGGTTCCTTCCCGTCCGTCCCAATGTCTCTGCCTCTCTCTCTCTGCCTCTCTCTCTCTCGCTCTCTCTCTCTCTCTCTCTCTC
>JAXIVH010000225.1:12500-47437 GCA_036785325.1 Urophycis tenuis | reverse complement strand
CTGACACACACATGATCACACACACACACACCTACAGTACTGACACAGACATGATCACACACACACACCTACAATACTGTCACACACACATACACACACACACACACACCTACAGTACTGACACACACATGATCACACACACACACACCTACAGTACTGACACAGACATGATCACACAGACACACACACCTACAGTACTGACACACACATGATCACACACACACAACACCTACAGTACTGACACACACATGATCACACACACACACCTACAGTACTGACACACACATGATCACACACACACACCTACAGTACTGACACACACATGATCACACACACACACACCTACAATACTGACACACATACCACACCACACACCTACAGTACTGACACAGACATGATCACACACACACACCTACAATACTGACACACACATACACACACACACACACTACAGTACTGACACACACACACCACACCTACAGTACTGACACACACATGATCACACACACACACACCTACAGTACTGACACAGACATGATCACACAGACAACACACACCTACAGTACTGACACACACATGATCACACACACACACCTACAGTACTGACACACACATGATCACACACACACACACACCTACAGTACTGACACACACATGATCACACACACACACACCTACAATACTGACACACATACACACACACCTACAGTACTGACACACACATGATCACACACACACTTACAGTACTGACACACATGATCACACACACACACCTACAGTACTGACACACACCTGATCACACACACACACACCTACAGTACTGACACACACATGATCACCACACACACACACCTACAATACTGACACACACACACACACATATACACATACACACACATACACACACACACACACACACACACACTTACAGTACTGACACACACATGGATCACACACCACACATCACACCTACAATACACTGACACACACACACACTATACACATACACACACACACACACACCACACACACTTACCAGTACTGACACACACACATGATCACACACACACACCTACAGTACTGACACACACACCATACACACCTACAGTACTGACACACACATGATCACACACACACACACACCTACAGTACTGACACACACACATACACATACACACCTACAGTACTGACAAACACATGATCACACACACACACACACACACCTACAGTACTGACACACACATGATCACACACACACACCTACAGTACTGACACACACACATACACACCTACAGTACTGACACACACATGATCACACACACACTCACACCTACAGTACTGACACACACATGACCACACACATACACACACACACACACACACACACACCTACAGTACTGACACACACATGACCACACACACATACACAAACATACACACATGACCGCACACATGACCACACACACATACACATACACACACATGACCACACATACACATACACACATACATGATCACACACCATCACACACACATGATAACACACACATATACATGAGTAATTCTTCTTCTTCTTATACACAAACACATGATCACACACACCATGACACACACACACACACACACACATGACCACACACATCACACACTGGGACTTCTCCACTCAGTGTAGTAAAGTGAGGATGACCAAAGCATGTAACTTCACTGTGTCTGTGACAGGTTCATTTACAAAAGACACAAGCAGGCACGCACACAGGTACACACACACACACACACACACACAAACCTGTTGAACTCTGAAGCGCTGTGGAAACTTCAGCGACTTGTGTGGGTCAAGGTTAGTGTCTTCCTTCTCTGCCACTGGCCATCTCTCTCTCTCTCTCTCTCTCTCTCTCTCTCTCTCTCTCTCTCTCTCTCTCTCTCTCTCTCTCTCTCTCTCTCTCTCTCTCTCTGTCCTCTGTCCTGAGTGCACAAATATCCTTTGTTTCCAGGAGATGAAAGGGACAAAAGCCACATTGAAGCAGACGACAGAGCGGGCGAGGGAGCGAGAGAGCAGGGGCGAGAGGGAGGCGGGCTGCCGGCGTGGTGTTGAGAGAGTGAGAGAGTGAGAGAGAGAGAGAGAGAGAGAGAGAGAGAGAGAGAGAGAGAGAGGAGAGAGAGAGAGGCAGAGACATTGGGACGGACGGGAAGGAACCGGCCCGGCAGTCAGACACAAGTGTGTGAGTGCACGTGTGTACACACACGTGGGTTTGTGTGTGTGTGTGTAATCATGTGTTGTGATCATGTGTGTGTTATTGTATGTGTGTGATCGTGTGTGTGTGTTATTGTGTGTGTGTGTGATCATGTGTGAGTTTGTGTGTGTGTGTGTGTAATCATGTGTGTGTCTGTGTGTGATCATGTGTGTGTTATTGTATGTGTGTGATCGTGTGTGTGTTTTATTGTGTGTGTGTGTGATCATGTGTGGGTATTGTATGTGTGTGTGTGTGATCATGTGTGTGTGTGATTGTGTGTGTTTGTGTTGTTGTGTGTGTGATCGTGTGTGTGCGTGTGGTCACATGTGTAAGCATGCAATGCCTGGCATTGTGATGCGCGTGTGTGTGTGTGATGTGCATCGGGGAGAAGGTGTGTGTGTGTGTATGTGTGTGTGTGTGTGCAGGCGGGCAAGCAAAAAAAAAAAAAAAAAAAGCGAGTGAGAGGAAATGTGAGGACTCGGAAAACAAAAGAACAAGAAGAGAGAGAGAGAGAGAGAGGGAGGGAGAGAGGGAGGAAGGAGCACGGGGGAGAAAGAACGAGGAGGGAGAGGAAAACAAAAGGGAGATCCAAGACCGCTGAGGATTGGCGGAGGAGAAGGATGGAGGTGCCTGAAAAGAAACGGGCGAGGGCGAAGGGGTGAGGAGGAGGGAGTGAATGAGGGTGAGGGGGGGGGGGGGGGGGGGGGGGGGGGTGTAGGCTGGCCGGGTGGCAGTAGAGGAATCGGGCCCCGGCGACAAAGAGCGGGTCATTGGTATTCCTGAGGAGGGTCCGAGACTCAGGCGCGGAGCAGCGACGCTCTGTGGCCCCGCCCCCCCTCCCCGGGCCTTAGACCCACCCACCGGGTCTCAAAGGGGACCCCCTGAACTGGCCCCCACACCGTGGGGGGGGGGGGGGGGGGGGGGCGGCGTACAGCTCCTCACCGCTGTGGTCCTGTTTGCGTTGGCTTTGAGTGCTGAATGGCCGTCCTGAGCGCGGCTGAGGGGGGTTTGGTCGCGGTGACGTCTTGATTATCTGGCTTGCTTGTGTACCGAGCTGGCCAAAGCAACGCAGAAGGACTGACGGGCAGAACAGACCCACGCTGTTCCTCAGAGAGAGAGGCCCCCCGCTGGGGTTCAGACACTTGTTTGCACACGAAACCCCGTTTTGGTGAAATCGGCCCCGTCTTCTGGAGGACGCCCTGTGTAAGAGGGAGACCTTGTGCATAGTAATGTGTGACTGTGTCTCCCTTCTCTTCAGAAGAGGCTGGGATCTGTCCACACCCCAGCTGAGTCTGTAGTCCACCAAAACACACACAAGAACATTCGTATGTCTCCACACAGATACGTTCAGAAGACATCTGCCGCCCCCCCCCCCCCTCGCTCTCTGAAACTCCTCGATTCATTCGTCTTTCGAGGCTGAAACACATCCTCGTTGTTCTGTGTTGACATGAAAGCTATCACTATCACAATCACAACACCAATGTGTTGGTGTTGTGGTTGTGATAGTGATAGCATTCATTTCTAGTGGCTGTAGACTCAACATGAACCAGGTCCTCATGTATCAGGAGCACAGAGATCCATCGATGTAACGTAGATCACCATGTGTAACATAGATTCAGATGGATTGAAATATGTACCATAGGAAGTGCAGTACAGATTCAGCTGGGTACTGTACAGGATCCAGAAGTGTAGATTCATAAATGTAATACAATAATATAATACAAGGATATGTAATATAGTGGGCGGCACGGTGGTGCAGTGGTTAGCACTGTCGCCTCACAGCAAGAGGGTTCTGGGTTTGAATCCACCTGGGACCCGGGACCTTTCTGTGTGGAGTTTGCATGTTCTCCCCGTGCTTGCGTGGGTTCTCTCCGGGTACTCCGGCTTCCTCCCACAGACCAAAAACAAGCAGGTTGGGGATTAGGTTAATTGGTGTCTCTAAATTGACCATAGGTGTGTATGTGAGTGTGAATGGTTGTTGGTCTATGTATGTTAGCCCTGTGATAGGCTGGCGACCTGTCCAGGGTGTACCCCGCCTCTCGCCCGTTGCAGCTGGGATTGGCTCCAGCCCCCCCGCGACCCTCGTAGAGGATAAGCGGTCACGATAATGGATGGATGGATGGATGTAATATAGTTACATATTTGTAATCTAGTTTCATTAATGTACTGTACTAGATATATGTAATATAGATTCAGATATATACTGTACTACATACAGTATATGTCATATTCAGATGCATTGGGCTGGATTGAGATATGTCATATAGATTAATCTGTGTACTAGAGTCAGGTATTCTTTGTCATACAGGGGAGTAGAAGGCAAGCCTGTTTGAGTGATCAATGCTCGGTAAATATCTATAAAGGCCACTTTATAGACGAAACCATGTTACTATTACTAACTAGTCCTGACTTAGTTTGACCGCTCTGAAGCCTAGAAGAACCTCATGGATATGGTAAATAAACTATTTCCCCGTTGTCTTACTTCCATACTTGACTAAAAACCTTCCACTGTGCTTATAAGATGTCCTGTATCTCCCACACTGTTCTGCACTGGGGGGGAGTTGCCCTGCTGGCCCCCATCTGTGTGTCCATGGCGATGAGATGTCTGTCTGTCTGTCTGCAGTCCGGTGTAGTGGTTAGCCCCCTGGCACCCGGTCCCCACCCGGTCCCCACCTCTACAGTTTCCACTTCCTCCCCCGTGTGATTCAGTGGTTTGGACAATGGAGGACGGCTGTTTGCCTGGCTGTGCTGCCACCCGAGGGCCTCCGCTGGCCGCGGCCTTTAGCGGCGGCTAATGGCGAGCTAACGGCGCTGCGCGGTAAATCAGAGGCGCCGGCGCGGCCGTTTGTCTCCGGCGGTGGCAGGTGAAGGGGGCGTCTTAATGAACAGGAAGGACACAGAGGATTCCATCGCCATGGCGATGGCCGTGATGCTGCACGGCTACTCCTGTCCCTCTTGTTACCGCGGCAACTTCTGCCGTTGCCATTGCTAGTACTACTACAAGTACTGCTGTTACTACTAGTACTACTACTACTACTGCTACCAGGCCTAGTACTGCTACTAGTAATACTACTATTACTACTGCTACAAGGCCTAGTACTGCTGTTACTAGTAGTACTACTACTACTACTGCTACCAGGCCTAGTACTGCTGTTACTACTAGTACTACTACTGCTACCAGGCCTAGTACTGCTACTAGTAATACTACTATTACTACTGCTACCAGGCCTAGTACTGCTGCTACTGCTAGTACTAGTACTATTACTACTGCCACCAGGCCTAGTACTGCTGTTACTACTAGTACTACTACTATTACTACTGCTACCAGACCTAGTACTGCTGTTACTACTAGTACTACTACTACTACTACTACTACTGCTACCAGGCCTAGTACTGCTGTTACTACTAGTACTATTACTATTACTACTGCTACCAGGCCTAGTACTGCTGCTACTACTAGTACTACTACTATTAGTACTGCTACCAGGCCTAGTACTGCTGTTACTACTAGTACTATTACTATTACTACTGCCACCAGGCCTAGTACTGCTGTTACTACTAGTACTACTACTATTACTACTGCTACCAGACCTAGTACTGCTGTTACTACTAGTACTACTATTACTACTGCTACCAGGCCTAGTACTGCTGCTACTGCTAGTACTAGTACTATTACTACTGCTACCAGACCTAGTACTGCTGCTACTACTGTTTGTTGACTTTTTTTTAATAAATCTTATCTTACTACTGTTCATAATAATGATAATAATCATAGTCCTAATCATCATAATAAACATAATTTACGAAATATACCAATATTTCATACATGCATATTACATTTACATATCGAATTATTTATTAATGGATTAATAAAATATTCATACGTTATAATCGATTTTGAATGAAAATAGATTGCATGTAACTTTTTGTGACTGATACAGAAAACTCACCTCTGGAATTACGACTGAATGCGCTATTTGCTTTGCATTTTCTGCCATTGTAAAAGCTCCTACTTCTTTGACCCTAATATTGACGGACCCTTCATTCTGTATTCACGCTGCTTCGCGATGAAGAGTCGTAATATTTGGCCAATTGGGCAGGCTGAGCACATGTGGCCAAATAAGCTCTACATTGCAAAAACCTGACCATACCGTGCGTGTGGTCTCATCGTGTCCTCTTTATTTGTATGCATATTGACGTCCAACGTTTTGGAATAATTGAACGTTTCGTTCAAGATGACATCACAGACTTAATAATAAGTAAATAGACGCATCAACCCCATAGCGACAGGGTATCTGAACTGACCATGTGCACCCTCCACTGCAGGCCTATAATAAAGTCTGTTGACAGTGTTGACGACCGTGACTCTACTTCTCTGTAACTTACCGTATTAGGAGGCGTTGTGTCCGATGCGGTTTCCGGGGCGATGGAAGCGTCGTGATGTTACCGTCCGGTGATCATGAAGAACAGCCGCTCACAGAGACACGACTCCAAAAGTTTAGCGAGGAGAAAAACTTTAGATTTCTGTTCCAACTATAGGCCTCTGCCCTAACCTACCCTTACACGTTGTATTGGCATCAGCCTCTCATCAGAATCGGAATTACTGCCCACTTCATATATAGATATTAAACTGTAGGCCTAACCATTAAAAAAAAGGTTTTAGTGTTTTTTTGTTTTGTATTCTAAAATCAGAACTTCACATGATCCGGTGCCGAGTGGCAGGTACCGCTGGTACCGGTTCCGCTCAGACGTGTCCACTAGACGGCCTCCTCTGAATCATGTCACCGACCACCTCTGTCGCCGCTCGCATCTCGAGTTGTGCGCGTCGCTGGGGTTCCGCAGGGGTCTTTAAGGAGCGTCTTACCCCCCCTGTCCACTCTCTGTCCTCTCTCCTCCGTGGCCCCCCGGTCTCTCCGTTAAAAAAACAACAACTAAAAAGCATTCACTCTGTCTGTTTAACGACATTTTTAATTCATTCATTCAGCTCTCCTCCCAGCAGCCCCCCCCCCCCCCTCCCACCCTCGCGCAGTGCATCTCTCTCTCACACACACACACACACATACACACACACACACACACACACACACACACACACACACACACACACAACCTCTCTCTCCCCCTTTCTCTCTCGCTCTCTCTCTCCCTTTCTCCCCCCCCCCACTCCCTCGACTGTACACGCCATAAATGGGCGCCTTGTTGTGCGGACTTAGCCACTGTGTTATCCCTTTGTCAACTTTCTCATGTAAATTCGGCGATGGCTAAGATACAAGCCTGGAAGTTATTTCACTGCGACAGAGGTATTTACAAATCGGCGGACAGACGCGTCCATTGTGCCCTTGCCCCCTCCTTACGATTTCGCGTCGGCCGAGAGTTGGCCGCGGGTCTCCTTATTGAACGGCGTCGGGTCACTTCTGTCTGAGGCTGTGCCACGTCCGCCCGCACGTGTGTCCATGCGCTACGGAACCGCCATGCATGCCCGCGGTGTAATCTGACCTCGTGGTTTTGGGGCATAAATGGGCCCTCGCCACAAAAAAAAAAAAAAAAAAAAAAAGCGTTATTGTTCTGTCGCTAAGGGTCGGGTATTCGGAATGCATGTCACAGCGCCCGTCATTCATAACTTGTGTTCTTGCCCTTTGCCGTGTTCTTCTAAGAGTGTAAAAGGAGGCCCTGCGGGATGGGGCGACGTGTGCGGGGCCCTCCCCGCTCACAGGGCCCCCCCGCGGGGTTTGTTTTGGCGGGAGGGGAAATTTACCGCATGCAAAGGAGCGACTGCGTACCGTTAGATGAATCTCCGCACGCCGGACCTCGTTTTCACACGCCCATCAATCATGCGACCCCGCCCACCCGCCAGCGCGTGTTGTTTTTCTCCTGGGTGAGGGGGGCTCCCCGGGCCAGACCCCGAGCAGGAAGGGGCCCCT
Organism: Urophycis tenuis; assembly: GCA_036785325.1. Lineage (NCBI taxonomy): Eukaryota > Metazoa > Chordata > Actinopteri > Gadiformes > Phycidae > Urophycis > Urophycis tenuis. The sequence goes on along the minus strand of JAXIVH010000225.1, from coordinate 39,285 downwards.
CGTGACGGGGGGGGGGGGGGGGGGTCGTCGGGGGGTCTTAAGGGTGTTGACGCTCGGCTTGGTCGTCTTCGTGGGTCAGCCATCAGGTGCTCCGACGTGTGATCAATGTGACGTCTTCATGGGCTTCATTATCTACAAGATCTTGTTGATGTGTATGTTTTTCAGCTTGCGTTTCGTTTGACGTTGGTTGCAGCTCGATACTGCTGTGTTCAGTGTTCTTCAAGTCATCCAGTGAAGGAGACTAACCTAGATTAATCTAACGCGGACATTCTGTGATATAGCGTAGTTAATAATTAACTCTAATGCACCTAAGTAGGCATATTGAGACTGCGGTGTTTTATCGGTTGATTTCTAACTACATACGAGGGTTGTATACCTAAGTCCTTCTGATGTGTCATGCTCAGTACATCTCCACAATTAAATATGAAATAATTGTGAAATAATATGTAGACTAAATCAAATACGCACGATGTGGCCTGTGTGTGTGTGTGTGTGTGTGTGTGTGTGTGTGTGTGTGTGTGTGTGTGTGTGTGATCATCAGGCCACAGGTCCGTTCATCGCACACGTTCATGATGCAGTACCATCTGTCAACAGCAGAGGTCCCACGCGGTCTTTAGCTGGCTGGAGCTCTGAGCGCTGCGCTCTCTCAGCGGGGGGCGACAGGGCGTCTTCACTGGAAATAACGGATGAAGCATATTTATTGAACCGATCGTCTCGGGTCACATGACTTCGGTTGATTGCGTGGCATTTATTGAAATTCTTCGAAATATGTATCGAAATTTGCGTTAGTGGTTTATATGCTCCTTGAAAATAAAAATCCAATTGATGGGCGTTACATGTAGCATAGCCCCCCCACCTGTTGGTGCCACAGCCCCTATCCGGTTGTGGAGTGTGTGTGTGTGTGTGTGTGTGTGTGTGTGTGTGTGTGTGTGTGTGTGTGTGTGTGTGTGTGTGGTGTGTGCGTGCGTGCGTGCGTGCGTGCGTGCGCGTGTGTGTGTGTGTGTGTGTGTGTGTGTGTGTGTGTGTGTGTGTGGTGTGTGCGTGCGTGCGTGCGTGCGTGCGTGCGTGCGTGCGTGCGTGCGTGTGTGTGTGTGTGTGTGTGTGTGTGTGTGTGTGCGTGCGTGCGTGCGTGCGTGCGTGCGTGTGTGTGTGTGTGTGTGTGGTGGCTGTCTCACCTGGCCAGGTGAACCAGGCTGGCTGATGGGCTGCACACCTGTAGTGCATTGGAATCAAGGCACGCAGGTCAGACCAGCCGTCACCACACACACACACACACACACACACTCAGGGATAGCTCTGACATGAGGGACACCTGCTCTGACTAACCCAGATTCCAACTCTGCAATAAACCTGTTTCAACAACTTTTACCTCCGTCCTGGGGGAAGAGGAGGCCAGTAAAGTCACCTAGATGGCTTGGGGGGGGGGCAACATAAACTGGTTGGTTCATGTGTGTCGGACACCGCCTGAAGCTAACAACCCCAGGAACCTGCTAGCAGCCCCTGGAACCAACTAACATAAGGTCACGCCTTTTTGTCATAGAAAAACTAAAATGGGGACACTGCCCTTACCATTCAAAAAGCAGTTACTCTCACTCTATTTACAAATTTGGAATTCAGGAATTGATTAATAATTAGCTGAGATCCTTAACATCCTTAAAATCAGCTCTAAAAAAACATGTATCAGAGTCTTCACCAAACTAAGGCCTCCTTACACCATATGATTTTCACAAGATTTGGGGAAGACTTTAAAATGAAAAATGCCACACTTCAAGTTGAATGACAACTTCAGGTTATATGGTTTTAGAAAATATATGGTTTTAAGGGGGTTAAATCAGGTTTCCCTAAATGTGGCTGGGAAGTAGCAAGCAGCTAACCTGCCATATATTGTTGTACAATATAAATATCTTATTGTCAATGGTCCCTAACTTGAAATATATGTGAATTATTAAAAAGATATACATTACAAATGAAGGCCATGTATAATACATTGGGTTATTTACCTAACCCAATGTACTATACATGGACAGCACATTAATGAGGTTGTGAAATGTGTCATGCCATACACTGATTTATCTTTAGACACTGTAAATTCCATGTAAAAGTGGGTGTGACCCACCAAAGAGTGATAATAATTAACAGTAACACTTAAAAGAACACCTTTGGTTCGCCAATCATATGCAATCAATGATATTGCTGCTGTGTTTACACCATAGCTGGCTGAATAGATGCATGAATGCCATGAAAGTACCACGTAGGTCGGCTACCTGTAGCCTCTCACAGAGGGAAGAAGATAGTTGTACCGCGCAGCTGGCATTCTAGAGGGGCGTTCTACTCTGATCAGGGCTTGTTCTGGCTGGCTTTAGCCTGTGGCTGTGCGAGCTGTAGGCTACGGTGCTCAACTACATGTCTTTTGTTCAACAGTTTCGTTTTTTTCATTTTTCCTTTTTTCCAATTTCGGACACTGGTCACTGAAAACAGGGACTGTCCCCGGAAACCGGGGACCAGCTAACAGCCCCTGGAACCAGCTAACAGCCCCTGGAACCAGCTAGCAGCCCCTGGAACCAGCTAACAGCATCACTGGAACCAGCTAGCTGCCGGCAGCCCCCAGGAACCAGCTAACAGCTCCTGGAACCAGCTAACAGCATCCCTGGAACCAGCTAGCAGCCCCTGGAACCAGCTAATAGCATCCCTGGCCCAGCAGCACGGCTGCCAGTCAGCACAGCAGCGCCCCAGGCCTTGGGGTCCGGTATGGAGGGCAGCAGGGTGGGCCGGTCACATGGTGTGGGGATACTGGGGGCTGGGTTTGTTTGGGGGGGGGGGGGGGGGGTATGATAACTCTTGGAGTCAGGTTTAGTTTTGAGATTGCTATGGTAAGCCTCTCAAGGTTCCAGTGCGCAGACCTGTCAATGTATAACAGCAAGGGTATTTATATACTTGCACCCGATGAACACATGGGCCGAGTGACGATGACATGTCTACCCAACCAACCGTGTAACTACCATCAAAATCTTTCATTTCCGAGAGAGATACTTGAATGAATTTCTTGAGGAAGTGTGACTGTATTAGATGCAATCTTGGCGTCCCTGGTCCGTTCTGTTTATAGATCACACACCTTCCTGCAGGTCTGTGGTTAATCTAAATCCGTCTTCACGAGGTTGGCCCCGTCCCTCCCTCGGGACAAATCAAATGTTCTCCCCGCACGTCGCAACACGTGCTTGTCATCGTCTCTCTGGGCGACAACGGAGCCGCCTCCTCAACACTTATTTCTTTGTATTTATTGGTCACTTATTTTAGCATGCGATCGGTCTGACGCGGGTCTATATTAGTATATGATTTATTTAAAATATATATATATATATATATATATATATATATATATATATATATATATCAAAAAAAGTGGAGCGAGAGAGAGAAAGAATGACTAATATATAATTAGTCATTTCTTTCAATCAATAGGCCTACGTAATTGCCCTTAAAACGTTTTGCGACGCGTATGTATTTGGGACAGCCAGGTATATAAAAATGCATTTCGCAAAAAAATGCAGTTTGTATTCCCGAGTGGAACCGGACAAGTCCGAACTCTGAGTGGACCACCTGGTATGCAGACGGGTGCGCTCACCGCTACAGCACGCCGGGCCAAGTGAAACGCGATGTGAAGAGGCCCACCGTGTTGGCTGTACCCAGTATTCATGCATAGAGTAAACAGGTATATAAATCATGCATAGAAATATAGAGTAGACAACAGCATGTAGTATAAGTGCTCAAAAAGTACGAGTGCTCACGAGAACGACTGTGGGTTCGTTTTCCATTACATCACACACAATGTTAACTTGAAGACAGTAAAAGCGCAAGTAAATGTAATTAGATGGTGTGTATGTGTGAGAGAGAGACATACTCTGACTGGTTTCGTGTAACCAGTTCAACCGGCCATTAAAGGCCAGTGTTCTGGATTCATCGCCTTTAGCTGCAACAACTCTGTGCTCACCTTTTTAAACTGTTTTTTTCTAAAGACCCCCCCACCCCCAGAGCAGTATTTCTTCATCATGGATATGGCAGCGAGGAGAATGCGGTCTGCTGTCGTTTATGTATTCTGATCCCCGTTCCCAATCGATTTTGTTTAATCCGATTGTTTATAATAATATTTGTGGACATTTTTTGTTGTTGCAATGGGAACACAGCGGCACGCAAGCTGCGTGTGTTCTAGGATGCTGCCAGCGCTCCGCTGGGAGCGAGTCGTGGGCAACCACCATGGAGACGAACCACCGCGCACTGTGGCGCGTCGACTGAAGGGCAGAGCGAGTGAACCACGTGACTTATCACCACGGCCGCTCTTTCATAGCCGCAGCGCCGAGAAGTCCGCAGACACGTGACGTATTATTGGGAGAAAAAAGTTCTTTAGATGTGATGGAGTAAGGTTGAATCACGCCCCTGACAAGAGCTGACGAAGCATGTGACCGGTTTCTAGTCAAATACCATAGCTTCACATTTGCATAATCCACATTCCAGCTCTCAAGGTTCGACGACGCCGAGGAAGACTCTGGCTTTTCTTTCATCTCGTACGAAAGAAGGTTCTTCGTCGGTTTGGTCATCCTCGGCTGTGCATGAGTGATTTGATCCGCACTGTATTGATTTGATTACGGATCAGTCACAACAACCAAGTACCTCCTACATGGTTTAGTGGGAAGGAAGCTGTTTAGTGAAGAGGATTGTGATGAGATTCTGCGGAAAAGGTTGCCAACGCCGGTAGGAACGGCACGCTAGACTCTGTGAACTCCACGGTGCGCAGGACACAGAGCCGTGCCATGAGAGCGATGCTTTGGGGGGGGGGGGGATTAATGCCATGGAGCGGACCATGTGACCAGGTGGGCCGCTATAGTGCACATCACATGAGTCCCTTGGAGCGCCACATTCTGCCTCAGCTTCCCATGGAGAGATGCATCAAAGCCCAGAGCTGCATGGACACGACATGCTACACACACACACACACACACACACACACACACACACACACGCGTACGCTACACGCATACATGTCACACTGAGACACGTGCACACACACACACACACACACACACACACACACGTGTACGCTACACGCATACATGTCACACTGAGACACGTGCACACACACACACACACACACACACACACACACACGTGTACGCTACACGCATACATGTCACACTGAGACACGTGCACACACACACACACTGAGGCGCTCCATTAGTAGGATCCGGGCCCACGGAGTACGTCTGCAGAGTTCTTGAAGTCCTGCCAGGGTGTGCGTGTGTTCAATCCGCTCTGAGAGTTTGAAGATGAACCTCATGGGCATCTCTACAATGTATAGCTTGCACTGACAGGACATAACCAAACGTTGACGTTGTGCGTCATGTCCTGGATTACTCCTGGACAACATGAAGCTGACGTCTGGTGTGTCCTCAACGCGGCCCCATTTCCCTGCTTCTGTTTTTGTTTTCTTTTGCTCCCGAGGTCAGCGCTTTTTTTTTTCCGCCGAAAAACAAAAACACTCAAGTCTGCGACCCGAGCCGTCGCGCTGCGTCATCTCAGGTGGGTCAGGTGCCCCCCCCCCCCCCCCCCCAGGTCCTTTACCGTAACATCGTGGGCAAAGGGAGCCGAGCTGTGTTGAAAAACCGGGGGGGTGAGGATGTTCACAAAGTTCAAGAACACTTCCTGTAAACCACAGTGACACACAGTGTCATTTCCAAAGCAGACACACCCACACCTGTCAGGTGGGCCTGCCTATTGGCCCGGTCCAGGGGTGTGTCGCCGCAGTAACCGGAGGGTTACAGTCGTGGGGGTGAATAATAAACTTGGACAAACACAGGAACAGGAACACACACACGTGGCTGTGCCTTATGTGGCGTTTGACCCACGCTCATCGACCGCTGGGTCCAACAACCTCCGTGAACCCCCTCATGGCTGTGGTTCGCGCACGGCCGCAACGGTACACACACATTACTGATGGTGTCTGTGGCCCCGCTGCACACTGGCTGCTGTCCCACTGCGCACTGGCTGCTGTCCCCACTGCGCACTGGCTGCTGTCCCACTGCGCACTGGCTGCTGTCCCACTGCACACTGGCTGCTGTCCCACTGCATACTGGCTGCTGTCCCACTGCACACTGGCTGCTGTCCCACTGCGCACTGGCTGCTGTCCCCACTGCGCACTGGCTGCTGTCCCACTGCGCACTGGCTGCTGTCCCACTGCACACTGGCTGCTGTCCCACTGCATACTGGCTGCTGTCCCACTGCACACTGGCTGTCCCACTGCATACTGGCTGCTGTGCCACTGCACACGGGCTACTGTCCCACTTCACACTGGCTGCTGTCCCACTGCACACTGGCTGCTGTCCCACTGCACACTGGCTGCTGTCCCACTGCATACTGGCTGCTGTCCCACTGCACACTGCTGCTGTCCCACTGCATACTGGCTGCTGTCCCACTGCACACTGGCTGTCCCACTGCACACTGCTGCTGTCCAACTTCACACTGGCTGCTGTCCCACTGCACACTGGCTGCTGTCCCACTGCACACTGGCTGCTGTCCCACTGCACACGGACTGCTGTCCCGCTGCCAGTGGTCAACATGGACCAAACAGATACTTATGTAGTGTATCACAGTTATCACAAAGGTGTTTATATGGTGTGTGTGTGTGTGTGTGTGTGTGTGTGTGTGTGTGTGTGTGTGTGTGTGTGTGTGCGCGCATGTGCGCATGTGGTCGTGTGTGTGTGTGTGGTCATGTGTGTAAGCATGCAATGCTTGGCATTGTAATGCATGTGTGTGTGTGATGCGCATCTGGGAGAGGGTGTGTGTGTGTGTTTTGCCACACTCTTGACACCAAGTGTGTATGTTAAAAAAAAAAAGTTTTAGTATTGAGCTTATTCAAATGAGTCATGGTCAATATCGTAGTTTATACACACAATTTCCGCACGTCTGATATCATTGTTCTGTGCCGAGTCCCAACTCAATAATCATTGCGGTAACACCTTTCCACAATACGTCGTAACAAAGTCCAACATGCACAGCGCGGCCGTGCGCTCTGGGGGAAATCATTCAGAACATAGAGTGACAGGGGGCGTGTTCCACCCGAAGGCTTTTGTTTTGTAGGTGTGTTTCCCGGGGCGCTGCTCTGACCAATGGGCACGGCCGCGCGGCCGCTCGTCACTTTGGGGGCGGGGCCGCCGTTGACGTCAAACCGATATAGCCAGCAGCCGCTCTTCGCTGCCGCAGAACATCCATCGGTGCTGAAGCCCGTGTTAATCGTGGGCAGGGATTTTAAACAAGAAACGTACTTTATTTTCTTCCTATATTAGGTCCTTCAACGTTGCTTTTTCCGCGTCCAAGTGATTCACGAAAAAGCCTTGCTCTAAGAAGATAACTTTTTTTTCTTTACGTCGAACATGTTTCCAGATTCAAACACGGAGTGAGTATGACTAACCTCTCTATTTACCAAACGAATCTCAACGGTACGCACGGATGTCACGCACAGATGTCGTGTGAGCCCATCCGCCTGCACGGAGAGACCAGCGGCGGCGGCTCGGCTCCAGATTGCATCAGTCGCCACCTGCTCCGGGGGTCCCGGTGGGAGACCGCGGTCCCGAGCAGAGCACGTGGGTCGGGGGGCAGCGGGGCTGTTCGTTTAGATGAGCAGAATACGGAAGACTTTTTGTTCATAGGTTAATTACTCGGTTGTTCAATACCTGTTCTCTACAATGTTCTCTACAAAAAAAAAAAGATACATGGCCTCCGATTCATTTCGACCGATGTGTTCCTATTTCTTACATTTGTTGTTGTGCAAATGCCTCGTCGATGTTCTCTGCAATAAAGAAATCGGACCTTATTGCATAAGTTCATCAAGGAATGGGGCAATTAAAACAAAACGAATGAAGGAGATTGACAAGATTGGCCGAAATTCAATGTTACCATCAAGTTGTAGATTCTTGGGGCTTTCCAAACATTGACGGATGAACACTGCCATAGACACCGCTTTTATGACCACAAAGGGCCTTTTAAAGCCTGGTGAGCGAGGAGCCAGTGAAGGTTCCCCGCATGGTGGGATGGAAGAGACCGCAGCATTAAGGGAATGACGGGCTTCTCTGCAGGGACTCCTATGAGGACTGCAAGGCCACCGCCGACTGGCTGCTGACGCAGACGGCGCGCCGCCCCCTGGTGGGCATCGTGTGCGGCTCCGGCCTGGGCGGCCTGGCCGACATGCTGAAGGACCAGGTGGCCTTCAGCTACAAGGACATCCCCAACTTCCCCCAGAGCACCGGTGAGCGCACGGCCAGCGGAGCGGTCACTACGTTGCCACGGTGACCCCCAGGGCCCGTAGAGCCAGTCTCACCCCCCCCCCCCCCCTCTGTGTTACAGTGCACGGCCACGCCGGCCGCCTGGTGTTTGGGACCCTCAAGGGGCGAGACTGCGTCTGCATGCAGGGCCGCTTCCACCTGTACGAGGGCTACCCCATCCAGAAGGTAGGGGGTCCCACCACCACCCCCCTGTGTGTGTGTGTGTGTGTGTGTGTGTGTGTGTGTGTGTGTGTGTGTGTGTGTGTGTGTGTGTGTGTGTGTGTGTGTGTGTGTGTGTGTGTGTGTGTGTGTGATGCAGTAGACTCCACACGGTTGGGCTCCCCCCAGGAGCAATGCCTCACATTGTGTGTGTGTTTTAGATCACGCTGCCCATGCGTATCTTCAAGCTGCTGGGTGTGCAGACGGTGATGCTGACCAACGCGGCCGGCGGGCTGAACCAGGACTTCAAGGTGGGCGACATCATGATCATCAAGGACCACCTGAACATACCGGGCTTCGCCGGCAACCACGCGCTGGCCGGACCCAACGACGAGCGGTAGGACGGACGGACGGACACACACACACACACACACACACACACACACAGTCCTCGTGTGCGTTAACTCATGTGTGAATGGGAGTCGGCTGACCAACCCCCCCCCCACGCTAACCGAATCATCCAATCACAGAGCTACTTTTAGAACGGCCAGAGAGAACGCTCTCTGTTCCTGTAAATCCTTCCCCAGCGTTTGCTCATTAACTGGCGGTCGGTCTGACTCAACGTGAATCACGCATGGCGAGCAAAGCATGCACGTACCCCCGTTGACCGCCACGCACAGATGGTACACTTTGTGTCCCCTCCCCACCCAGCCGTCCACCTTCACCTGTCTCACCCCTCCCCACCCAGCCGTCCACCTTCACCTGTCTCACCCCTCTCCCCTCTCTCTCCCCCCTCAGGTTCGGTGTGCGTTTCCCCTGCATGTCGGACGCGTACGACCGTGAGCTGCAGCAGCTGGCCCTGGACGTGGGCCAGGAGCTGGGCTACGGTGACTTCCTGCGCGAGGGCGTGTACTGCGTGCTGGGCGGCCCGTCCTTCGAGACCATCGCCGAGTGCCGCATGCTGAGAAAGCTGGGCGCCGACGCCGTGGGTGCGTTTTATAACCACAACATAACCGTTTGCCGTCAGGCCTGTTAACACGGCGCAGCGGCTGATGTTAGTCGACGAGCTCTCCGTGTTGTTGACCCCCGTTTGTTGGCGCCCCCCCGCAGGCATGAGCACGGCGCACGAGGTGATCGTGGCGCGGCACTGCGGCATGCGCGTGTTCGCCCTGTCGCTCATCACCAACCTGGCGGTGATGGACTACGACAGCGAGGAGAAGGCCAACCACGAGGAGGTGCTGGAGTGGGGCAAGCAGCGCGCCCAGCAGCTGGAGCGGCTGTTCGCCACCATCGTGGACCGCATCGAACACAACGACTGAGGCTTGGGTTTGGGTTCAAAATAAGTTTGTACATTCCAGAAGTCAGTATACTGTGAACCAACGCATCTCTTATTATTTATAGAATTGTGTTTAATAGGGATGCACCGATACCACTTTTTTACAAACCGATACGATACCGATACTTTTATTTGTGTACTTGCCGATACCGAGTACCGATACCGATACTTTCTAGATTTGATCTCTATGAAAGAAGTGCAATTCATTTGAAGGCAGATTTTATTTTCTCCTCTGAAGATTATGTCAAGCCTTTAGTAAGGCTATACCAAATGAGCAGGCTATTCCAAGCCAAAACTAAACAGAGCTTTCTGGTTTTAACAAAAAAGCCCTCAAAGACAAAATGCCATCACATTAGACAAAATGTAAATATAACCAGATAAAGTGAATAACAACAAAAATAATCATAAAAAGTGATCAGAACTATTGCTTCATAAGCACATTATCACGTTTCAGGTAGCAAAAGTATCCTTCCTTCAAGTGCACAAACCATGTGGCACTATTCCCATGTTTCTTCAGAAAGGATAAACAAATCAACGAAATATGGTGTCAAATGACGTCAAGGTGATCTTTCACTATCATACACCTTTGGCAACATCCCATCGGTGATGTAGAGGCGACTGGGAATCTCATATATGGGCTCTAGCACTTTTAAAAGACGGCGAAATCCGACATTATCAACAACTGAAAGTGGCTGGTCATCGAGCGCTATGAAGTGAGTAAGTGCCTCTGTTATTTGTATTGCCCCTGAGTTGTCTTTGGACATTTTCTCTCGCTTTTGCAAGACGTCATAAGGTTGGCTGCTTCGGTCTTACGCCGCTAGCATTAGTGAACTCTGTGTACTAAGCACTATGGTGCGTCTTAAGATGTTTTATCAGATTGCTTGTATTAAAGGAAGTACTTTCCTTTCCGCCTCTCGACACCGTAGCATTACAGATCTTACACTCTGCCGGATGACGCTTTATCTTAAAATATGCCCAAATCGCCGACATGACTTAGCCTACTGTTAAGTCTTTTCGCAGCAAACTTTCACACACACAAGCCTTTGGCAGAATCTCTGAGTTTCTGCTGATTCATTATCTTCCCCGAGTTAGTTAGGTAGGACAACTCATCTCTGCATACAGCCGGTTTGATGTAGGCTACTGGCATAGTGGTATCGGTGCGTGGTATCGGCAATTTAAAAACGAATACGAGTACAAGTATTTTAATGAAGTATCGGCCAGATACCCGATACTGGTATCGGTATCGGTGCATCCCTAGTGTTTAATATTTTAAGTTAACTTTGTCAGAGCGTTTGTAAATGTTTGTAAATTAACAATAACTGCCCTCTCTTTGAAAAGCAAAGTTTTTCTCACAATGTAATTGTATTGTTTTTATTATGAATGTTATTAAAGTTCTATTTATTAAAATGTATATGTTGTGTTTTAACAGCTGAACAAACTAAGGTGACACTGTAGAATCACTGCAACTTTGAAGCATAAGCAAAGTAGGAGTAAATAGTGAATTCATTTGTAAAGCATTGTTCCTACTTGCTTATTTATCATACATTCATAATCCAGTTTAAATCATGAATGAAAGCTGATGAGATAATGGTTGGTAGGATAATTTATAAAGGTACATTTAATGATCTGCAAACTATAGACAATGTGTTTGTAATGCTTTATAAACACTTAACATTGCTTCAATTCTTGATCAGTTAAGCTAGAAGGATTCTTTTGTGTGATATTTAGGCCTTACTAGGGATTTATAAGATAAGGAAATCCTTTATTTGTCCCGCAAACGGGGAGATTTAGAGTTACAGCAGTTAAGATGCAGAAAAATAGCAACAGTTTAAATCCAGAAATAAGATGGGAGATTAAATATATATATATACAAAATTTAAAAATATTTGATAATTTGATACTTATGGAAAAATAAGTATCAAAATACATTTCTCTCACAAAAGTCCTCACCAACTCTGTGAGACTGCTGAGTGGATAAACCCTGGCACCATTTCTAAATGGCTGGTAACATGAAACCATGACAGTCTTTGGGGCAGAGGGGCCTAGGACTGGGAGATAGGGACCAGAACCATCTCCATATTAGTTTGAATGGCGATCTACAAAAATATAACACTAAAACAGGTGAAGTGTGTAGTTTTAACTCCACACCACAAGTAAGTTCAAATAACTTTATTGTTTATTTGCTACATGGCAGCCATATAGCACAGATGAAATTTCAGTCCTCTCATACCTACAGTGCAAATTGAACAATCAGACAAACAAACAGACAAACAAACAGTACAGACAACACAAAATACAAAGTACAAAAGTGAAGTGAAAGTGAGGTAGTGCGTTGTAGATAGTGCAAGTAATCACCATCAACCATTTATTTACGTTTAGTTTTGGTGTTTTTGCTCAGCAAAGCACAACTGTTAACAACAAACAATAGTGTTGCCTGTTTGAAACATGCAAAGTATTATGTAAAAACAAACAAACAAGTGAATGCAAATAGCCTACACATATAGGCATAACTGTGCAAATAACAAAAAAATGTAAAACAGGCCTACAGCTTCACAGTATTACATAGAAAACAGAAATATAATAAAACACAGTCCTACATAAGCCTATATTCTGATCTAATAGGCAGGCAGACCTCTGCAAATAACACTGTAGTGCAGGCCTCACCTGTTTGAAAATATACAGCTGCATAATAAATCAACTGCAAAAATAAAATGTAGAGAAGATAGATAAGCCATAATAATTTCAAACGGCAAGATATATTGCAAATAACAATAAATGTTCGCGTGCGCGAAAGCTGCATGCCGCCGGTTACACTACTCCAGCCTCGAGTTCGCTTTCTTTTAACTTTTAACTTTCTTTTTCTTTTCTTTTTTCTTATTTCTTTTTCTCGGAAGTACGGGGTAGCCCTACACTCTCAAACAATGCTGTTTGAGGGAGTTTTGTTGTGCTACTCGTATACTTTTTTCATTACCAATGCCGCCTACACCGGGACACGCTGCCTTTGTTTACACCAGAGAACAGCTGATCGCACTAATGCCGGCCGGCATAGTGGCCAGACCAGCGGATTTACCACCCGATCTCTGGAGGAAAACACATCGGGGATGCAGAGGAGGGAAACGACGTCGGGGGAGAGGGTTGACACGGAATATGCGGATGGTAAGGAGAAAATTCAAGCCGTGTCTCCCCTCTATTGTTATGGGGAATGTTCAATCTTTAGTGCGTGTGTTTACAAATGAATTAGTCGTTTATTTGCTTGAGCGCATGGGAACATGTCAGCTCATTTATTTTCCCAAAAACACAACAACATAGAAACAACACAGGCAGTCACGCCCACAACATAGTGGAACCTACCACCAGTGATCTAGAGGGGGAATTCGCTTGTCAAGCGACAGTCACCACAGAAGCCCCCCCCAGAATTCACCCTATGGTGGCTAACGAAAACGAGGAGGAAGTGCCACTACTCGTCCACAGCGCGTCCGCGTAGGTGCCGAAGGAGTGGAATCCCTCCGCATCCGCGTAAGGCGGCTGGGCGCAGACGGCTCAAAAGGCACGGCGCCGGGATTCAGAACGGGGGCCCTGGGGCGCCCTCTCCGTGGAGGCTGCGCCATCTCCGGCAAGGCGGACAAATCTAAATGTGCAGGCTTGAGGCGGTCAACCGAGATGGACTCTAGCCTACCCCCGATATCCACCACGAAATGCTTCGGGCCCGGCACCACTACTCGGAACGGCCCGTCATACGGTGGGCGGAGCGGCCCGCGATGAGCATCATGCCTGATGAACACAAACGGGGCAGAGCCCAGGTCTGCAGGCACGTGCTCCGGCGGAGTGCAATGTGCCGAAGTCGGAACTGGCGCAAAAAGCCTGGCGTCCGCGCGTATGTCACGCAAGTGTTGTGAAACAGACCACGGCTCCGTAGCACTAGGGATAAACTCCCCAGGCACCCGCAAGGGCTGACCAAAAACAAGCTCAGCGGACGATGCCTGGAGGTCACCCTTGGCCATCGTGCGCAACCCCAACATCACCCACGGCAATTTGTCCACCCAATCGCCATCCGAGAGAGTAGCGCGCAACGATGCCTTCAGGGAGCGATGAAAACGTTCCACCAAACCGTTGGCCTGAGGATGGTAGGCTGTGGTGTGGTGCAACCGCACCCCAAGATTCTGCACGACCGCATCCCACAGCTCGGACGTGAACTGCGACCCACGGTCCGAGGTTATGTCTAAAGGCATGCCAAACCGGGACACCCAGGCGCCGATAAAAGCCCTTGCTACGTCGGCGGTAGTCGTGGTCTGCAAAGGCACTGCCTCCGGCCAACGCGTGGTGCGATCAACAATGGTCAGCAGGTACGTGAAACCCCGGGAATGAGGCAGTGGGCCCACAAGGTCGAGGTTAACGTGCTCGAAACGTCGCTCAGGGACCGCAAAAGTGTGCAACGGCGCTTTAGTGTGTCGGTGAACCTTCGCACGCTGGCACCTGACGCACTCCCGTGTCCACTCCCGCACGTCCCTTTTCAGACCGCGCCACACAAACCTAGCCGCCACCTGCTTGACAGAAGCCTTAACCCCTGGGTGCGAAAGATCGTGCATCGCCTGGAAAACGGGCTTCCGCCACGCGGCAGGAACGATGGGGCGCGGAGAGGCCAAGGAAACGTCGCAAAGCAACATGACGCCCGTCTCATCAAAAGGCAGCTCAGCCAGACTCAGGCCAGATGCAGCGGAGCGAAGCTGTCGCACCGTGGGATCAATCGCCTGCTCCTTAGCCATCAGCCTATAATCCAAATTGAGACGGGCGGCACCCGCCACCACGCGCGACAGACAATCCGCTGCGCAATTGTCCTTCCCCGCCACATGCTGTATATCGGTCGTGAATTCCGAGATATACGCAAGGTGGCGCTGTTGCCTCGCGGACCACGGCTCTGTAACTTTACTCATCGCGAAAGTTAGCGGCTTGTGGTCGACAAACGCGGTAAAGGACCGACCCTCTAGCATATTGCGAAAATGACGCACAGCCAGATAGAGTGCCAGCAGCTCCCGGTCGAACGTACTATACTTCCGTTCGGCCGGTCGCAGCTGGCGGCTGAAAAACGCCAGAGGCTGCCATACGCCCCCCAGGCATTGCTCGAACACAGCCCCCACCGCCACATCGGAAGCGTCAGAGGTGAGCGCAACCGGCGCTGAAGGAGAGGGGTGGGCTAGCATAGTCGCATTGGCCAAGGCGGCCTTAACGTCCTGAAATGCCTGCACACGTTCGGCGGTCCACTCCACGAGCTGCTTAGCCGGATGTTTTAGCGCCTGGTGGAGTGGCTGCATAAGCTGCGCGGCCCCCGGAACAAAACGGTGATAGAAATTTACCATCCCGAGGAACTCCTGTAACGACCTGATCGAGTGCGGCCGAGGAAAACGCGCGATAGCCTCCACTTTGTCCGGAAGGGGAATGGCGCCCTCCGTACAAACGCGGTGCCCAAGAAAATCAATAGTCGAACACCCGAACTGACACTTCTTGGGATGGATAGCCAGGCCGTGTTGTTGGAGCCGCGCGAACAATACCTCCAGATGCCGGATATGCTGTTCGCGGGACTCGCTGGCCACAAGCATGTCGTCGAGGTACACAAAGACAAAAGGTAACTCGCGGACAACCACATCCATCAGACGCTGGAACGTTTGGGCCGCATTCTTGAGTCCAAAAGGCATCCTAAGAAACTCAAACAGCCCAAAAGGTGTAACGACTGCGGTCTTAGGTATGTCCTCTGCGCGGACTGGAATCTGATGGTACCCGCGCACCAAGTCCACCTTCGAAAAGATCACCTTGCCGGCCAAGCCCGCGGAAAAGTCCTGCAAGTGAGGCACAGGGTACCTGTCAGGAACAGTCGCATCGTTGAGACGACGGTAGTCCCCACACGGCCGCCATCCCCCATCCGCTTTAGGGACGATGTGGAGGGGTGACGACCACGGGCTGTCCGAACGGCGGACGATGCCCAGGCGCTCCATCTCCTCGAACTCCCCCTTGGCCACCGTCAGCTTCGCCGGGTCTAGCCGGCGGGCCCTTGCGAAAACGGGGGGACCGGCCGTCGGCAGGTGATGCTCCACGCCGTGACGTACGGTCGCTGAGGAGAAATCCGGAGACTGAAGGTCCGGAAAGCGTGCTAGTAGCCGGACGAAATCATCGGCGCCCGCCGCAGCGCTGGGCAACTGCGCCGTCTGATCGCTCGATGGGGCGCACACGCGCGCCTGAAGATCGCTCGCGTCCAGCAGGCGTCTGTTCCGGAGGTCCACGACCAGGCCGTGTGCGTGGAGGAAATCCGCCCCGATGATGTGGAAAGTCGTGTCCGCCGTGACGAAATCCCAGTCATAACGGCGGCGGCCGAAACAGAGCTGCATGCGTCTTCGGCCGAAAACGCGAACAGTCTCGCCGCTGACGTTCACCATGCGTGGTAACAGACTGCCAGCGGCGCCACCCGGCGCGCACGTCCGCTCTCTGGGCAGCGCCGGAACCATGCTTGCATGAGCACCGGTGTCGCACAAGAACCTGTAGCCGGAGAGGGCGTCGTGCAGATACAGCAGGGTGACGTCAGTGGAAGTGCCGGTGCCCGCTGTCACTAACGAGCACCGGCCCGGTCGTTTCCCTGTACCACGAACGAGCAGGGCTGGCGACACTTCGTGGCCCGGTCGCCGAAGCGCTCGTGGTAAAAACACAAGCCAGGCCGCTGCGAGGGCCGGTCGGACCCGACAGCTACCTTCCTGTCCCTCCTCACGTGTGGCGCTGGGGACGCGTATGCCGGGACGGGCGAGGAACTGCGTTGCGCAATCCAAAACTTATCCGCTTCCATGGCAAAAGCGCGGAGGTCCTCCACCGGAACGTCCGCGAGCGCGGACCTGACAGAGACGGGCAACTGGCGCAAGAAGAGGTGCGTAAACAAGAACCCCGGCTCGTTATCACCCAGCAGCGCCAGCATGTGCTCCATCAGCTGAGACGGCTTGCGGCCGCCCAGGCCGTTCAGCGCAAAAAGCTCCCCCGCCCTCTCCGTGTCGGAAAGGCTGAAGTTGTACAGCAGCTGTGACTTCAAAGTCCCGTACTTGCCGTGTATGGGAGGGCGCGTCAGCAGTCCGACAATCTTGGTCGCCACGGAGGATGGGAGCGCGGCCACCACATGATGGTACCGGCGGTCGTCATCAACGATGCCGTGCAGGTCAAACTGCGACTCCGCGTGCGCGAACCAGGCCGCTGGAGAAGTTTCCCAGAACTCGGGGAGCTTAAGTGAAGGTACGTGTGGCGGAGTACCCAGGTGATGGCGGCGCGGGGAAGGTGAGTCGGGCGCCGGGGTCTCATCGCTGTCCTCGGACTTGCAAGCCAAAAGGCCGCGGTTCTTCTTCTTTGGCATGTTTAGACCGAAAAAAAACGTTCGGTCCGGTGTCGGGGTCACCAGTTTAGTGCGTGTGTTTACAAATGAATTAGTCGTTTATTTGCTTGAGCGCATGGGAACATGTCAGCTCGTTTATTTTCCCAAAAACACAACAACATAGAAACAACACAGGCAGTCACGCCCACAACATAGTGGAACCTACCACCAGTGATCTAGAGGGGGAATTCGCTTGTCAAGCGACAGTCACCACAAATCCCTTTATAACAAAATGGACGAGCTGACGGCGCTAACGCGGAGCCACGCAGTTTACCGGGAATGTAGTTTAATGTGTTTCACTGAGACATGGTTACACATGGATATTACGGACCCGATTGTATCTGTCGATGGCTTCCACACTGTTCGGGCGGACCGGGACTGTACCAAGAGCGGTAAGCGGAAGGGGGGGGGGGCTCGCCGTCCTAGTTAATATCAGGTGGTGCAATCCCGGTCACATCTGTATTAAAGAACAGCTCTGTGGCCCTGATGCCGAAGTGTTGGCCGTTGGACTTCGTCCATATCACCTCCCTAGGGAGATCCCGCATGTCATCATCATCATGGTGTACATCCCTCCTACTGCTAACCCATCAGCTGCCTGCGGTACAATATACCACCGTCTCAAAACTGCAGACCAAACACCCCAGTGCCCTCATCATCATGTCGGGAGACTTTAACCATGTCACCATGGATAGAGTTCTACCGACTTTTAAGCAGTATGTGAGCTGTCCTACCAGAGGGGTGAGGACCCTGGACCTGATGTATGCCAACATTAAGGAGGCATACATCTCATCTTCTCTCCCCCCTCTGGGCAGGTCGGATCACAACCTGGTTCACCTCAAACCCTGCTATGTGCCTCTGGTGAAGAGGAAGCCTGTGACCACAAGGACTGTGAGGAAGTGGTCAGAGGAATCTTATGAGGCACTGCAGTACTGTTTTGAGGTGACGGACTGGCCTGTACTCTGTGAGCCTCACGGGGAGGACATTGATGGGCTCACAGAGTGCATCACGGACTACATTAACTTCTGTGTGGACTGCTATGTCCCTGCGTCAACAGTCACCTGTTACGCTAACAACAAACCTTGGATCACCAAGGACATCAAAGCCATACTGAACGCTAAGAAAAGGGCGTTCAGAGAGGGCAACCAGGCTGAGCTGAGGAGAGTACAGGGGGTACTCAAGGTTAGAATTAAGGAGGAAAAGGATAGATACAGGAGGAAGCTGGAGAAGAAGCTCCAGCAAAACAACACAAGGGATGTGTGGAGTGGTATGAGAACCATCACGGGCTTCCAGAAGACTGGTAGCGTGGGGCTGGAGGGTGGAGTGGCTATGGCCAATGAATTTAACCTTTTTTTCAATAGGTTTGATACTGTGGCCCCTGCCCCTCCCCCACATGACCCTGCTGCTACTGCTGCTGACAGCCCAACAACCAGTGCCACTCCACCTCCCCCTCCTTCTCCCCCTCCTTATAGACCGCCCTCCTGCCTCTCACCAGCTCTATTCACTACCGGACACTTAACACCTACACCCTGCCCCACCCCTCCCCCCTGCTCTGCATACTGTCCTCCACTACCTGAGGACCCTATCCCTCCCCCCACTGACACCTCTACAGTGTCCTTCACGCCTGAACTGGTGAGAAGACAACTGATTAGACTCCACTCCAACAAAGCGGCGGGCCCTGATGGTGTGTTCCCCAGGGTACTGAAAGCCTGTGCCCCCCAGCTGTGTGGAGTTCTTAATCATGTCTTCAACCTGAGCCTGCACCTCCGGAAGGTCCCTCTGATGTGGAAGACGTCCTGCCTCGTTCCTGTCCCAAAGACGCTGCGCCCCAGCAGCCCTAAGGACTACAGACCGGTGGCTCTGACGTCACATATCATGAAGACCATGGAGAGGCTTGTCTTGGAGCAGCTCAGGCCTATGGTCAGACCCTTCTCGGACCAGCTGCAGTTCGCCTACCAGCCCCGCCTGGGAGTCGAGGACTGCATCATCTACCTGCTGAACAAAGCCTACTCGCATCTAGACAAGCCGGCGAGCACTGTGAGAGTCATGTTCTTTGACTTCTCCAGTGCTTTCAACACCTTACGGCCTGGTCTCCTGGGTGAGAAGATGGCGGCGATGCAGGTTGATGCCCCCTTGGTGTCCTGGATTGTTGACTACCTGATGGGCAGACCACAGTTTGTACGCCTACAGAACTGTGTATCTGACAGGGTGGTTAGCAACACCGGGGCCCCTCAGGGGACGGTCCTTTCTCCCTTCCTCTTCACCCTCTACACCTCAGACTTCAGCTATTGCACTGAGTCTTGCCACCTTCAGAAGTTTTCTGATGACTCTGCAGTAGTTGGCTGTATTGAGGGGGGTGATGAGGGTGAGTATAGGACTGTTGTGGGCAACTTTGTCTCTTGGTGTGAGCTGAACCATCTACAGCTCAATGCTACCAAGACAAAGGAGCTCATTGTGGACCTAAGGAGGGTCAAAACACCGGTGGGCCCTGTGTTCATCCAGGGGGTTCCTGTCGACATTGTTGAGGAGTACAAGTACCTGGGGGTGTACTTCAACAACAAGTTGGACTGGACCAGGAACACAGAGGCTATCTATAAGAAGGGCCAAAGCCGACTATTTTTTCTTAGGAGGCTAAGGTCCTTCAACATCTGTAGGACAATGCTGAGGATGTTCTACGAGTCTGTGGTTGCCAGTGCGATCTTCTTCGCTGTCACATGCTGGGGCAGTGGGATGAGGGTCGCGGACACCAATAGACTCAATAGACTCATCAAGAGGGCTGGTGATGTTGTGGGTGAGGAATTGGACACTCTGACTACCGTGGCAGATAGGAGGATGTTGTCCAGGCTACGGACTATCATGGACAATGCCTCTCACCCTCTCTTTTCCACCCTAGCTCAGCGGAGGAGTACCTTCAGCAGAAGACTCCTCTCACCTAGATGCACCACAGAGCGACATAGGAAATCATTCCTGCCTGTGGTCATCAAACTGTACAATTTGTCACTGTCGTCTGCATAATTGGTCCACTACACTATATCTTATTACATGACTGTCATTTCATTTCACTGTAATATCACTACATAACTGGTCATTTCACTGCATGACTGTGATTTACTACACAACTGGTCATCTGGTCATCTCTGCACAACTGGTTTTTACAAAAATCCGACATGCTACATCCTAGTGTATGCTATTACCTTGTAGTGTATGCCTGGATGTATGTACATTTATGTATATTATCATTTCTTGATGTACATTTTTATATATTTTGTTACATAGGTTACATTATATTTGTACATTGGTTTATACTTTTATTTTTACATAGGTTTTATATTTTTATATAGGTCTCCTTATATATTTATATTTATATTTTCTAACACTCTACTATACGTAGAGTGTCCTCTTTTTTCAACTGGAGTTTTGTCACGAAGACAATTTCCCTCAGGGATCAATAAAGTATGTCTGTCTGTCTGTCTGTCTGTCTGTGAAGATAAAATGAAACATTCACTGGGGCCACATCCCATGGCTTGAAGCCTGATGCATGGATTGGACCCTGGAGGTTCTGGCTCCTCTCTGGAGGCCTGGCTCCTCTCTGGAGGTTCTGACTCCTCTCTGGAGGTTCTGGCTCCTCTCTGGAGGCCTGGCTCCTCTCTGGAGGCCTGGCTCCTCTCTGGAGGTTCTGACTCCTCTCTGGAGGTTCTGGCTCCTCTCTGGAGGCCTGGCTCCTCTCTGGAGGCCTGGCTCCTCTCTGGAGGTTCTGGCTCCTCTCTGGAGGCCTGGCTCCCTCTGATGCTCTGGTGCTCTTCCCTGGAAACCTAACCTCACGATGTCCTCTGGGAGGGTGACGTAGTAGCGCTAACAACCGCTCGCCTTGGAGAGTGGATGACGTTTTGTAAACAATGTCACATGACTCGTTCAATAACACTCTCCTCCACGACCAGCGGTGAGCTGTTGTTCAGCTCTGACCTGAAAAAGATCCTTTCCCTTAATGTCGGGTACTGAGCAGCTCTGACCTCTGAGGTGGTTGTAGCCTGCACGCTCGCGCTGCAGATCGCTGCTGCTTTTCATGTCTGAGACTCAAGAGGTCGGCTGCAGGCGAGCTCCATTGAAACCCACTGTGACTGTGGATGGAAATGCATCAAGCTCATGCAGGCCCGGCTCTAGGCATGGGCACGGGGGGTCTATGCCCCCCCTTAAATGCTTCGACTGCCCCACCAAACCAACCCCGCTTCATTCCGGAAAAAAAGAAGAAAAAAACTATTCAAATAAATGATATTGTAATTTATTCCCATAAATGCTGCTCAGAGTAATCACAGTCCATGGCCCTTCTGCCAACAGAGCCGGGGTCTCTCTCTCTCTCTCTCTCTCTCTCTTGCACCGTGCATACAGTCAGTAGCAGCTTCTCTCAGTTAGCATCACATCAGATACCACGGGCCCCACCCACCGGCAGCTGCTGTGGAGTTTGTCTCTGTCCCGCTCCGCAGCATGGGAAGCCTCACAAGAGGCTACGTACCCGTTGTGAAGCGGCTTTCAACTTTCAACCCTTGCTAGCCCCGCTGTTAGTCCTGTTGGCCCGCGAGCCTCCCCCCACCCCCCTGACAGGATTAAACAACACACGTTACTGATAGGGGACTCCATTACCCGTACATTCAGGATAGCACCGCCAGCCACTGTTTACTTCCTGGGGCCAAAGCCTCCGACGGTGGCTAATCTGAGGATGCTGGCATCAAGCAGGGAGAAACAGGGAACCCCTGCAGGCACACTCAACTTTCCGAAGCGCGAGAAAGTGGTGCACAATAACATAGCATCAATCACTCAGTCAAGATTTATTTTCATAGTGCTGTTTACCAAATTGCATTGTCACAGATTACTTCACAGATTACAAAGAAACCTACATTTTGCCCCACCACCAAATTTCCCATCCTCCTTTCTCATCTTCGCCCACCCACACACCACACATATACCGGTGGGCTATCTGAACGAGAGCTGCACGACCTGAGCTGCACTGCAGGGTGTCAGACATAGATATGAGCTGCACATGCGTGCCACACATGCCCAACTACCAATCACTGACCACAATTTCTTTCCCGCCCTGCATTGTTCTTTTTTCCTTTGTTTTAAACTTAAACTGCTGTAAATACTGCACTGTACTGTACTGTACTGTACTTACAAGTAATATGTAGCTAATCACTTCATTACCTCTCTGTAGTTGCTTATAGTCTGGTTGCCAGCCTAGTTTGCTCATACTGACTCTGAGGAGAATTGCCTTGTTTTAGTGAGATCCATTTGATTTGTTGCTGCTAGATTTGGCTACTTGCAAATTGATGTAGTTAGCTAGCTGTGTGTGTGTGTGTGTGTGTGTGTGTGTGTGTGTGTGTGTGTGTGTGTGTGTGTGTGTGTGTGTGTGTGTGTGTTTCTCTTGAAAATCAGATTTAGTTTTTAGTGGTTCATACACTGCTTTGATTATTTAATTGTCCTCTCTTTCTCTGTCATGCACCTATTTCTGGTTATTAAACCTCACACTGATAAAGTTGTCCTATAACAGGGGGGGGGGGGGGGGGGGGGGTGGAGGTGGGTTTAAAATTTAAAATTCAAAATTGACAATGCCAATTATATTGTAGCTCCACATTTAAATACACAATATGTCAGTGGACTGACATCAAGAATTTGTTGGCCACAGAATTTGTTTTCTTCGTCAATCCAGAAACATAATTCCCATTAGAGCTTTGCCGATGGAACCACGGCGAATCTGCGATACTTACGTTGGGGTTGGCATCATAGACTGGTAGGCATACAAAAAAACGTCATCCCTATGGCACTCAACACAGTAGCAGTTGGTGACCAATCAACATTTCTTACTGCCCCCCCAATCAAGGCAGTCTAGAACCGAGCCTGAGCTCATGTAAATTGTAATGTCTATTCTAACTTCTCAACATGCAGCGGAGCGAGCTGTGGTTCATCAGCAAGGCCGCGGGTTCGATGCCCAGCATGAGCGCGCTCCTGGGAAACCTAATTACATTTCATGTCATGTGAATTGTTAAGTCAATAATTAGAGTCACGTTTATTTATAAAGCGCTTTCACTTTTAGAAAATCCCGGGGGTATGTGTGCCGCTAAATCAATAAAACACTAATTGGAAAACTCAAGGCCTTTCGGGCCGTCTCTGCTGTGTGGTGGGCTCAGATGGCCAGTGAGGCCCGACTGGGACGCACGTTCACCGTGTTGTTAAAGCCGGTCTGTGCTAAAGGTTGCTGGACACGGAGGGCATTGTGTGACTGAGTGAGGGTCGACGTGGGTGAATGAGGGTGATTGACTGGAAGTATGAGTGAAGGGACAGTTTGATGGATGTTGGTGAATGAGTGATTGAGTGATGGAGGCTGGGTGGATGGATGGATGAATGGCAGACTGTGAATGGGATGTTTAGTTTGATTGGGATGTGCGATGGGATGTGAATGAATATGGTTTGAATCATGTGTTTGTCTTTATAGATGGAAAATGACGCCCTTCAATGAATCCATTAACCTTCAACCATCCATCCATGCTCAAGCACTCCACATTCATTCATTCATTCACTCATTCACATTTAGCAATCTTGAATTTCAGACCTCAGGTGAAAATCCTTCATGAGAGGAATCTGTCCCCTTGCCTCAAAACGCCACAGACGTTGGTTGTTTCTACCTGACTCAGGACAACAACAACAACAACAACAAGAGTCATTTAAACATGCCACTGTTTAATGTAGTTTCTTTTTTTTTTGCTGAAAAACATGTCCATGAAAGGTTTCGGTATATAAATGCGTCCACTGCGATGGCGTCGATGTTTTCAGACCCATCCAAGGTGCGACCGCGGCTGACAGACAGACAGACGGACACCGCTGTGTCTGTACGTTCACGTCGGCCCACTGAAGTACTTTTGATTTTGGCAATGAAACACAAAAAAAGTCAACACGTGATTTAGCAGAAGAGAGAAAGTGTGGCTCCGGTTCTTCAGGCCTTGTCAGACAGACAGCGCTGCATGCCAACCGGGCCCAGCGCAAGAGAAGCTTCTGGAGAGCAGGACGCCAACACATCACACTGCACAGTGCATGCATCACCCATAACATAACATAACACATTCCATAACCACACCCAACCAACACTTTGGCATACTGTGTAGACTGTTCCCTTATGTTTTAATCGCGGGGTTAAATAAAACAAACGTCCCGTGATGTGCGTTCCGTCGCGAGAAGCGGTGAAAGTCTTGGGCTGCATCCGAATACTCAGTATATACTATTTCTGTTCAGTGTCTACTACTTGACCGTTAATGTAGTACGTGCTACAGCTATGCGTAGAACGCCTCCGAACGCTTCCGAACACCACCGAAAACGCCACCGGATGTTTGGAGATGACGTATTTCCCCTCTGTGCGCAGCAGATCAGATGCCGGCAAAATTAAAAAGTCACCTCAGATAATTTACCTAATAGTTTTCCATCTTGTCGTCGTTGCTCGTGAATTAAAAATGTCTCTTTCTGCGCGAATGGCTCTTGATATCGCTGCTGTTATTTATTTATTTTTCTCTGCGGCGTTCTTCTTCTTCGGTTACCAGACCCGCTGAATTGTGGGATAGCGTAGTTGCCTATTACACAATGCGTACTGAGTATTCGGACGCGCTATATTTGTCACGTACTACAAAATGCATACTATATAGCAGTCAAGTATGAGTATTCTGATGCAGGTTCCCGTACAGATATGATAACAGTCTGTTTCAGCAATACATCCAGCAGAACAGAGGAAAGACCCCTTTATCAAATGTAATACATGACATAACACGACGTCCCCAATCACAAAAACACAACGGGAGCGTGGCGCTCCGTGGTAAACACCGCAGGGCCGGCGCCGAAAGCCCGGTCGGCGACCCAAACATCTCCCGCGCTGACGGGTGGCACTGAGGGGCGGAAACGCCACGCGGTCGACCCTCCCAATACAATGACACCGTCGGCCGCCAGACGCACGCCGCTATGAGCAGGCCGGGCGGCGCCGGTAAGGCTTTGGCCGTCAAGCGCCTCCTTGCTAGCGCTATTTTTTTTTTGTTTTTTTTGGTTTGTGTCAATCGGGGAGGTTGTGGCAAATTGCCGTAAAAATGGCGGATGGGGAGAAGAAGTGTGTGGGGGTGCGGGGGGGGGGGGAAGGCACTTCTCAATTATTCTGAAGGATGAGGGGGTCCCGGGGGGGTCCACGAGACGGTCGCGGTGCCGAACCGCGTTAGCAGCGCTGCCGCGGCTAGGCGAACATGGTCAGGGAAATCCACTGTAAAGAAAGAAGAACCGAGGAAACAAGGTTAAGTTGTGTGCTACAATGCTGCTTCGCTCGTCTGTTGTGACCGCCGTGCAGACAGTCCCACCGCTTAGAGAACTGCTATGAATAAAAAACCAAAGCACATCCACGAGGAAGGCCGTAGGCTCTCACAGCGTCCGTCCTACCTGGAAGAAGTTGAGGGATATGATGTCGTCTCCATCGGTGTCCATGGTCTTAAAGGTCTCTGCGAGGTGAAAGGAGAAGTGGGTCACCACACAGACACAGACTCTACTTCACACTTCCCATACCAGCACCCAGCTGACGCTGAGAAGCCAGATGGAGCCGCCATCTTGAACTTCGACTTCATCATGAACCTCGAAGTCATCATGAACATCATTTCAAATCGCACCTCTTGCAAACATGTACTTTGAGAGAGATTGAGCTGCAGGTACAGGTGTTACTCCCTCAAAATGAACACTCGTTACTGAACTTTATGAAACTTCAACGGTGCCGAGCGCATAAAGTAGCGCTCGCTGTGGCTAATCATGAATCTGCCTTTGGCCGCAAGATGGACGATTTTATACATACGGCAATCTCCATGTTTCACCTAAACAAACAACAATGGCAGAGTTGGCTCCTGTTCCCGTGGGAACGGGCACAGACTCTGACCTTGGCCAGCCAGAAGAGAGCTGACGGGGAAA
Organism: Urophycis tenuis; assembly: GCA_036785325.1. Lineage (NCBI taxonomy): Eukaryota > Metazoa > Chordata > Actinopteri > Gadiformes > Phycidae > Urophycis > Urophycis tenuis. The sequence goes on along the minus strand of JAXIVH010000225.1, from coordinate 13,118 downwards.
TAAAAGCATATCACAAAAAACATAAGATAAGCCCTTCTGGCCCCCCCCCCCCCCCACCCCCTACTGCAGAGGACTTTTATTTTGACACAAAAGAGGACAGCAGAGTCGATCACGCACGACATGTCGACTCTGCAGCGCTAACGTGAAATGAGACGTGATCTACAGGAGAATACATATTTTGAAGGCAACACAGGATGTCTGAGGGCCTTATGCTCCATTACACTTGCATTGTCAACCTGGTTCCTGAATTGTGGGTTTTCCTTTACAGAAAGACATCTGCATCAGAAAGCCGTCATTCACAAACAGAAAAGGCAGAAGTTGGTGGCTGGAAGTGAATCATCTTACGGAGGCCGCTCCACGCCATCTCACGGCGTGTGTGCCTCTGAGAACTGTTTTGCTTTGCATCTGTGGCTCTGAGGACGCTCCGTGACAGCAGAGGTGGGAGAAGGAGGACGACACTGTTTTGGAGTGAACTGATACGACCCCCCAGGGGACAGAATGTGTCCCACGCCCCTGCTCCAGCACTCGGCTCAACCACCTCAGCTGGTCCACTGGTACCTCCATCACTTAAAGGAGGAAAAGGTCGGATGGCCAAATCTCAACTCTTCTCCATTTGGC
>JAXIVH010000225.1:0-10000 GCA_036785325.1 Urophycis tenuis | reverse complement strand
CGTCGCTAAGGTTGACCGCAAAGGTGATTTTCTCAATCTTTACTTCCTCCTCTCAACTGTCAGGCTAGCGATGGTCATCTGAAGGCACGCTAACGAGCTAGCTTCCCAATGCGTTTGAAGGTGGCAGGCCGCTAACGGTTGCCTCGCCGCTAGAAGCTAACTTTGCAACTCATGTGTGGAGGATACGTCCATGAGATTGATCATGCTGCGGCACGCCTCCTCACTGAAGCCGTCCGTCTTCAGGTCCTGGTCTGTTACCATGGAGATAGAGAGAGAGAGATTGAGTGTTTTGCTGTGTATTCACAATATATTGTATTCTGAAGATATATGTTAAAAGTACAGTGTGTAGAATTTAGCGCCATCTTGCGCAGCGGATTTGGCCGAAGTTGAATATACTGAAAGATGTAAAGATTGTTTCCATTTCCTCACGTACGTTTGCTGATGATCCTGTTCAGAATTGTTTGCAGTTCTTTCACGCAAATTTCCATGTCCTGGTGGCAGAGGGAAAAAACACAGTCAGGACTTCATTTCCCACAATGCACTCTGTCCTTGTTGTACTGATATATACATAACACATACTCACCGGCCCTGCCAGCTGTCTAAAGAGATTCTTGAAGGCTTGGTCTATCTGGCTCTCGTTCAACTGGGTCTGAGGTTTCAATGAACACACACACACACAGTCCTGTTACATACATGTTCATGTACATGTACATGTTCAGACGTGTCATGTGTCGGGGTGGTCGCTCACGTCTGGAGGAAGATCAGCTGTGACTCTGTCATCCAGCTCCCTGGGGCACAGTTAAAAACAAAAGAACGTGTAAATAACGCAGCATACATTTTACATACTTTTATATATTATTATTATTATTACTATGACTATACACCCGTTTATTCCATTAAGGTCATCGCTGGGCTATTGTCAGATATATGAGAGGCACGTGTTGTCAAACACTAACATATCATAAAGCAGCCAGGCCGAACAGTCCCCTTTAAACGTAAACCCGTTTCCTTCAGCAGTTCATTGTGTTCTCGTCTTAATAGTCCAGGCCCCGTTGGCCTTGCTGCCTCGCCACCAAACCTCTGCCTCCACAACACACACAGCTAACGACACACACCACGGCATGGTGGCCGGCGTCACTCAACTCAAAGTCGGCGGGCTTCTCGGAGAAGACGCGCAGCACAAAGTCTCCCTCCTTCTGGGGCTCGAAGGTGGACGGCACGATGACGTACTCCCCCGGCGGCAGGCTGAACCGCGAGCTCACCTCCCGCAGGTTGATGAAGAGCTCGGAGCGGGCGGTGGAGCCGTGCTTCAGGAAGTAGTCCCTCTTCAGGTGGACGGCCGTCTTACCTACATACTGACCCCAGGGCGCAGGGAGGGGGGGCGCGGACGTTACTCTGTTTGCTTGATTTTTGTTTTGTTTTTTGGCGTGTTTGGCCCCGGCTTCAAAGCACACATTGAGGTGACGTCGTGACCGGGCCGCAAAGTTTGTAGTGTTTGCAGTCGAGCCAAATAGGTGGTAAGCTTACGGGCCAAGGTTAGCTTACAATGCGTGGTTAGCTTACAGTGCGTAGTTAGCTTACGGGCCAAGGTTAGCTTTCAATGCGTGGTTAGCTTACGGGCCAAGGTTAGCTTACAATGCGCGGTTATGTAAGCGTATGTGTTGATGTTTTCATGTCGGGGGGAGACTTACCTCTTGAGGAACCTGGGGAAGAAAGTGACACCAAGAAAGGAGTTAGAGGACTCGTCGAACATTGTTTAAAAATGAGATCTTCCCTGCTAGTTCACTTTGAATTTGTAGTGCTTTGGTTTTAGGGTGCTCATTTTGACCACTTGAGTGAGTCATGAATATCATATTTCAAATATCTGCAACTTTTTGGATCTGAATTAGCGAACATTGAAAAACATACAAAACGTTTGTAATCACGTCTGGATGCACATCTAATGATGACACCACTCTGACTATCAGGAACACAACGACCGTGGACGACGGTGACCCGATGTGTGCGTGGACTGGACCATCACAGGCCACAGCCGTGTGACCTCTGACCTCGTAGATGGCGAAGCCGATGGTCTCCATGTCTTTGCCCTCCCTCCTCTTCTTCCTGCGGTCCTTCTGCATGAGTGCCACCAGGAAGCTGCAGTCCGTCTTGCCGGCCGTGTCCGGGTGCTCCAGGCAAACCTTGAACTGTGGGTTGATCCAGAAGGTGGCTGTGGGAGAGAGGTGCACCATTGAGACACCGAGGTGAGGATCACTTGGACATTCAGAGTTGTAGTACTCCAGACCGGTCTCGGTCTGGAGACCACTTTGACGTGGTCTCGGTCTTGTCCCGGACTCGACTGTGTTCAGTCTCGGTCTTGTCTTGGTCTGGGACATGTAGGTCTCCAGGGGGTTTGTGTGTAAACCAAGCAGTGAGCTCATGCTCATCACAAAGCCTTATATATGACGCAGCACTCGTACACTACGCACCAAATATGTTGCATTGTATATATTTTAATAATAACAGCTACTGTTCACGTATTGGTGTAACTTAAACACTAGTCTGTTTTTTTCTTCCGGTCTCAACTTGGTCTGGGTCTTGGTCTCGACTTGGTGTTGGTCTTGACTTGGTCGGTTTCGGTCTTGGTCTTGGTCTCGACACCCTCTGGTCTTGGTCTTGTCTTGGTCTCGACACCCTCTGGTCTTGGTCTCGGTTTAGGCGGTCTCGACTACAAGTCTACTTGGAGATGAGTTCAACATTGGCACGGCTCTCTGTGACAACCGCCGGCCCTTCCTTCAGTTTGCCCCCTGTCGTGGTCTCCTAATTGATTGACCTCGTTAGTGACGTCCATGCCCATATTTGGTGGTGGAACCAGGGGAAGGCGGGGCTCATTGACCAGGCCGTACCTGGGAAGTTGCGGCAGCCCCCCGCCGTGCTGCCGCGGCGCCACTCGCCCTGGTACAGTGAGGTGCTCCACTTCTTCAGCTGGCTGTTCTGCAGGGCGTCCGGCGTCAGGTTGCAGATCTCCAGCCGGCTGAACTCCCGCAGGAAGTCGCTGAACGACATCCTGTGTGTGTGTGTGTGTGGGGGGGGGGGGACAGACAGACAGACAGAGAGAGAGAGAGAGAGAGAGAGAGAGAGAGAGAGAGAGAGAGAGAGATGGATGCAGACAGGTGAAAAGAAAAACATTTACTTGCAAATGTACTTTTATAATATTCTTTATTCTTTATTCTTTCTTTCAAGTATAGCCCATTGAGATGTACCATCTCATTTTCGCGGGGGTCCTATATAATATATAATATATCCACATATGTCCACAATGGTAGCAGCTGAATGGATTGTCCAGTTTAGCTCATTATAATTATGTTCATTTGGATGAAATATAAAAAAGAAAACGAACACTTGAATACATCAACTTTCAGGGTGAAGTTTTTAACGTGTTCTCTGGCGCCCCCTACCAGAACTCTCCGTCCTCGCTGCGGTTCTGCAGTTTGCTGCGGACGGAGCGGTCCACGCTGTCCCACTCCCTGGAGCTGAGATGAACCACGTTCACATGCAATGGTGGAAGAACAAGGTTTTACCACTTTGGTTTGTGAGAGAGAGAGAGAGAGATGAAGTAAGTTCCCAAAGAATAACAACCAAATCTTCACTCCCCCATGAATGAAAAGAAGAGTGACAACAGGTAATATGTTTCGATTTTTTTCCGGCTTACATAAGGTCAACTTAGTAAGCTCCCAGCAGAGGTCAAAGGTGACCCCGCGTGTCCACACACCAGATAGCGGGGCACCAGTTTGAGCCGGCCGGCGGGGCCCACAGACGTAACCCAAAACACCGGCTGTGTTGACTCTGTGTCTGTTTATCGACCTGTCGTCCCATGTTACATAATGTGTGTCTGTGTGTGAATGAGGCCCCCGCCGCCGGGGGAACCAGGGGAACCCGGGGAACCCGCGTTCCACCCGGCCCCCGCCGCCCAGGGAACCGGGGGAACCAGGGGAACCCGGGGAACCCGCGTTCCACCCGGCCGCCGCCGCGGCGGGTCAGAACCGGGCTTACTTGTCGCTCCAGGCGCCGGTCCACTCCACCTCCCCCCACGGGTTCCGGATGCGGACCAGCTTGGTGGGGGTCCCTCTGTAGACCACCTGCGGGCAGGAGACCACACAGACCACACAGACCACACAGACCACAGACCACACAGACCACACAGACCACACAGACCACACAGACCACAGAACACACAGACCACACAGACCACACAGACCACAGACCACACAGACCACACAGACCACAGACCACACAGACCACACAGACCACACAGACCACACAGACCACAGACCACACAGACCACACAGACCACACAGACCACACAGACCACAGACCACACAGACCACACAGACCACACAGACCACAGACCACACAGACCACACAGACCACATAGATCACACAGACCACACAGACCACACAGACCACACAGACCACAGACCACACAGACCACACAGACCACACAGACCACACAGAACACACAGAACACACAGACCACACAGACCACACAGACCACAGCCTCAGTGTTGTGGCTCCAGTCAGGCCTGCTGTATATACAGGGGCGGCTCTAGGTTCTGATTTGGGGGGGCTCAGCCCCCAGGAAGCCACAGGGGGGGATTTTGAATATCTTAGATGTGATTTCCTTCATTCTGCTGCATTTAAGGGTGACCTGGTGGAGATCCTGAATACATTCTGGTGGGGGGTAAATCTATTTATCTATCTATCAATCCAACACATTGTGTATTTAAACAGTCTCAGTCTCAGTCTCAACGGTAGAATATTAGATTTGAGGACGAAACGATTGGGTGGGCTAAGGCAGGTTTTGGGTGGGCTTGAGCCCTCCCAAAACAGGTGTAGCTTCGCCACTAGTTATATATATTATATGGTGACTAGGAAGATGTTGATAATAAATAATAATAATAATTATAATAATAATAAAAATAATAATAATCATTTAATCATTATGATCCAGTGTAACTAATAGGCTGTGGGGGAAAAGTGCTTCTCCATAACTTACAGCACGATAGTAAAGGTCCAGTCGATGTGAACATCTCACATCTACAAACTAACACATAAATACTCTTGTTCTGAATGAAAACACCTCAAATCAAACCCTTGAGGACATGAATGCACATGAAGGCCCCTTCCTCTGAGCAGTGGTCGGCGTTGCTCTTATCACCAGCTCACGCTGGTCACGCTGCGTGCGAGGACACCGCCCCCTGGTGGCCGCGCTGCCTCGGCGCGGGCCCTGCCACTCACCTCGTCCACGCCCGTCACTGAGTAGGCGTGTCCCTTCACCAGCTTCTTAAAGGTGACGGCCTCCATGTCTTTGGTGTTGGAGATCTGCACACAACAACGCCACACGCACACGTGTGTTCAGTCAGCAGAGCGTGGACCCTTCCAGTGCAGTGTGAGACGGGCGGAGGGGGGCGGAGGGGTTACTGACGTCGATGGAGCAGCCCAGCAGGGAGCCCCTCTCGATGGCGCGGCCCACGATGCTGAAGAGGTCCCGGGGGGCCTTGGGCAGGTCGTACATCTCCGTCACGCCCCCCGTGAAGTCCTCGAAGCCCTCCGACGTGCTGCCCCCCGACAGGGCCTCGTAGCAGCCGTTCAGCCTGAGGGTGGGGGTGGGTGGGGAGGTGGGTGGAGGTGGGTGGAGAGGTGGGTGGGGAGGTGGGTGGAGGTGGGTGGAGAGGTGGGTGGAGGTGGGTGGAGGTGGGTGGAGAGGTGGGTGTGGAGGTGGGTGGAGAGGTGGGTGTGAAGGTGGGTGGAGAGGTGGGTGGGGAGGTGGGTGGAGGTGGGTGGAGGTGGGTGGAGAGGTGGGTGTGGAGGTGGGTGGAGAGGTGGGTGGGGAGGTGGGTGGAGGTGGGTGGAGGTGGGTGGAGAGGTGGGTTGGAGGTTGGAAGAGGTGGGTGGGGAGGTGGGTGGAGAGGTGGGTGTGGAGGAGGGTCACGTAATTGTCTGAGCTTGCTGCTTTTGAACTTGCGGGGGATCAGGGGTCAGGGGTCAGGGGTCGCGGGGGTCTTACTTGGCGTAGGCCTTCTCGATCAGGGCGCTCCAGAACTCTCCTCCCTCGGCCGAGTGGACGAACAGCAGCTTGCCGTCCTTCACTGGCAGACGGTCGTCGATCACCACCTCCACCCACTCACCAAACTGCCAGAACTGTACAGGGGGGGGGGGGGGAGAGAGAGAGAGAGAGAGAGAGAGAGAGAGAGAGAGAGAGAGAGAGAGAGAGAGAGAGAGAGAGAGAGAGAGAGAGAGAGAGAGAGAGAGAGAGAGAGAGAGAGAGAGAGAGACATTAGACACCAATCATGAGACAGACCAGTAGTGGTACAGCCTACAGAGTGCTTTAGTTCAAACGAAGGTGAGGTCTGTGGAGTGCGTACTGTACAGCTGCTCTCAGGAGTGAGACATGACACTCCTTTGGCTTGGGAGGGCCAGGAGGTGCAGGAGTCTTTGTCACATTTTCTTTGGCATTAGTAAATAATTATGCAAATGTACAGATATTTACATGATATGAGTGATAACACGTGTTATAAAGGCTATTTAGCACAATAGGTGTGCCTTGAGATTTTTACTTGTTATTTGGTGTTCCTTGGGCACAAAAAGTTTGTGCCCAACGGTGTGCCGTGAGGCAAGTCCGGGTGTGCCGTGGGATTTTGTGACAACCATACATTATTATACAACTACACAAAAATAATGATTTTTTAATTTAGTTTATCAGTACTTTGTATGCACTCATTTCATAATACAGAGGCAAACTATATACCTAAAAACGATTCTTTAATTCTTGCCTCATTTTTATTTTGTGACCTGTCTGGTTTAAATGGGTGTGTTGCTGCTTTGATTAAGCCTAATTTGATAAGGTTTCAAGTTCAAATTTGAAATATTTGGTTAAGAAATTTCATGAATAATATGAGTCTTTGTCACATTTTATTTGGCATTAGTAAATAATTATGCAAATGTACAGATATTTACATGATATGAGTGATAACACATGTTATAAAGGTTATTTTGCACAATAGGTGTGCCTTGAGATTTTTACTTGTCCTTTGGTGTGCCTTGGGCACAAAGAGTTTGGGAACCACTGCTCTAGAGCAGGCCTATTCGACTAGCGGCCCGCTTGACATTTTTTGTGGCCCGCGAGACTGCCAGTAAATAACAGTCTGTGATGTAGGAAAATTATTACATCAACAACGGTTTTGATCTGGACCTAACTGGTAAATATACCAATAGCACCAATCACAGCGCTGCTCAGCAGTTGCCTTCAAAGAAGTCCGGTGACAGGTTGTTGACATCAGCATGGCGCTGTCAAAACCCAAGAAACGGAAAATTGACCTGGAAAACCGCCAGTTCCAGAGCGAATGGACGGACAAATATTTGTTTTTTTGGCCTACCGTGACCAGTACTAAACCAGTATGTTTACTGTGCAACGAATGCATATCTGTGATGAAAGAATACAACTTGAAGCGCCACTACAAGTCAAACCACGGCTCGTTTTCGGACCGTTTTCCAGAGGGCTCAGATAAACGGCAAAGCAAAGTACAGCGTCTGCTATCATCATTTCAACAGGGTCAGGCCGCCCTTGGTCCCTTTTGCACGGAACAAGAGAGGGCTATGATAGCATCCCATCGTGTAGCCTGGACACTAACGAGACAGAAGAGGCCTTTTACCGAGGCGGAGACAGTTAAAGATTGTATGTTGGCTGTAATTGATGAAGTGGTTGTTGATGAAAAAGTAAAGGAAAGCGTCACCTCATCCATTAAAAAAGTACCTCTGTCAGACACATCAACTCTTCGCAGAGTGGAATTACTCGCAAAGGATGTCTCAAAGAAAGAAGCTTTTGGACAACCTAAAAAAACTGATGTTATGAGCATCGCTGTGGATGAATCAACCGAATGTACTGACATGGCTCAGCTATGCATTTGTGTCAGATTTCACGACGGAGCGCGCTTTAGAGAAGAACTTTTGGGGCTTATTCCGATGGAGGGACACACCACAGGTGAGGCGATGTTTCAAAAGATTGTCACATTTTTTAACGAGCGTGAACTGGATTTACAGAAAGTTTGTCTTTTGGTCACTGACGGCGCTCCAGCCATGATTGCTAGGTTACAAGGGCTGACAGCGAGGCTATCAACCATAGCTCCACACATGCAGGTTTTACACTGCATCATTCATCAGTCTGTGTTGTGTGCAAAGTTGAGCGGTGATCTGAAAAACACCATGGACACTGTCATGAACATTGTGAATTTCACCGTGAACAACACCGCCTTTTCCGCAGGATGCTTGCCGATATGTTTGTGGAACACACAGACTTGCTTGTTCATAATGATGTCAGCTGGCTTAGCAAGGGAGATGTTTTGGACCGTTCCTGTGAGCTCCACCAGGAGATTGTGTCTTTTCTTCGCGTGTGTAAACACAAACGGGCAGCAAACTGGAGCGCATGCTGGATGAACCGTTCATGGCAGAAGTGTACTTTCTATGTGACATTTTCAAACACTTGAACACCCTGAATCTTGGACTGCAGGGACGAGAAAAGTCTATTGCTGATTTGGTTGAGAGGCTTTGTGCTTTCAAAACAAGGCTAACCATTTTCACAACAGACCTGACAGCAACAGGATTGCTGCACTTTCCACGACTGCGTGGATTCATGAACACAGCACCTGAGGCACAGATAACGCCCATCATGACAGATTTCATGACAGAAACTGTCTGAGAACGTTACTGAGAGATTCCAAGGGTTCAACATTCCCATTGAGGTATTGCACTTTGCTCGTGACCCCTTTTCTATCAAACCTGAGGCAGACTTTTGTGCAAAAGTAAAAGAGGTAATGTCTTCTATTGATGAGAGCATTTTTCAGTTGGAAATGGAACCCCCAGTGATTTTCATATTTGGCCCACTTGCTATTGAAGTCTACTAGCCCTGCTCTAGAGCCGGCGGAGCGAGTCTCCGTGTGCACTGCCTCTCGGGTCCAGCAGGGGGCAGCCATTGGCTAGGAAGTAAAACTGGCCCTTATCAGAAGGCACTTTTTGACAGCTATATTCCGTTACCCCCGCTCCCCCCCGCCCCTGCTTTGTTGTTATTGTGATAAATGTTACACTTACGAAAGTGCTGATAGGTTCATAAACCTTTCCCCTCTTCTGATAGGCGATTTGAGGTCATAAAGTTGAATCTTCCAAAACAAATAATCATATTTAAAACAACACACACACACACACACAAGCAGTCAAGGTTTCGACTCTACAGTGGACACGTGACGTCAATACGTTTTTTTTACCCAGCAATTACCAGCCAATGAGGGCCAGAAAATGTCAGTTCTCCGAGGAAATCACATTACATGAACAGCAGAGCTGGAACCAGAGCAGAGGCAACAGAGCTCTGTGGAGCCCACGCAACTGACAGCATCACCAGAAACCGTGGAGGAAATCAGCCCCCGAGCCCCCAGTGGAAACAACACTCTGTTATTGCGTTCCCGTATTGTGGATATCACGGCTTTCTGTCTCGCTCTCTCTCTCCTCTGACTCGTCATTTATCTCACCAACTGTCGGAAGGAATCAAAAGCACTACTTCTCTAAAGGGGGGCTGGATACCTCGCAGTCTTGCACAGCCTGTGTGTGTGTGTGTGTGTGTGTGTTTGTGTGTGGGTGTGCGTGTGTGTGCTGGTGCGTGTGTGTGTGTTCATGTGTGTGTGCGCGTGTGTGTGTGCGTGTACATGTGCGTGTGCGTGTGTTTGTGTGTGTGTGCGTGTCGGTTGTGTGTTGTTGTGTGTGCTTGTGCGTGTTCGTGTGGCGTGCGTGGTGTGTGTGTGTGTGTGCGTGTGCGTGCGTGTGTGTGTGTGTTCATGTGTGTGTGCGTGTGTGCGTGTGCGGTGTGTGTCTATGTGTGTGTGTGTCATGTGTGTGTGAGTGTGCGTGTAGTGACTATGTGTGTGCGTGATTAGTTGTGTGTGCGTGTGCGTGCGTGGTGTGTGTGTGCGTGTTC